>JAQZBX010085858.1:0-13060 GCA_029593785.1 Cabassous unicinctus
ACCAGGGCCAAGGATTGAACCTGGGACCTCTTATGTGGGAAGAGGCTCCCCAGAGTATAATTTTTTTAAATAAATTTTTTAAAAACTAAGAAAAATAATTTGCCATGTTTTTTAGTGTAACATGGATATACATTTCTGTTAGGTCTATACCTAGGAGTTGGTTTGCTAGGTAATAAGAGTTTTTCCTGATGACTAATTATGCTTAGCACCTCTTCATAAATTTATTAGCCATTTCAAAATCCTCTTTTGTGAAGTGATGGTTCAATACTTCTGACCATTTTTTAATTAACTGTCCTTTTCTTACTGATTGTAGAAATTCATTAAATATTCTGGAATGAAGCCCTTGTCAAATATATTTGTTTCAAGTCTTCTCTCAATCTGTGGCTTAACTTTTCATTTTCTTAATGGTGTCTTTTGATGAAGAGAAGTAATTTTAATGAAATCTTATTTAACAATTGTTTATCTTATTGCTTGTGCTTTCTATGTCCTGTTTAAAAAATCTTTCTTTTCCTAAAGTTAAAAAGATATTCTCTCATGTAATATCCTACAAGTTTTAGAGTACTTTCCACATTTACATCAAAAACCCATCTATACTGATTTTTATATAAGGTGAGAGTCAAGAATCATATTTTCAATTTGGAGTTCATATTTTTCAAATTGCAGATCACAATCCATTATGGGTTACAATATCAATTTAACAGATAACCAACATTTTTCTAAAAACGGAAGTAGAAAGAACACCCCACTCATCAATTTTCATATTTTAACATCTTAAGTTGGAATGTTTTTTATAATCAATGGCAACTAAATTAAAACTGGCAGTGCTTTTACTGAATGCTATATATAATAATGATGCCTCTTACAACTGATGTCATCTTACATTTGATGAAATACAGTATATATGGAGATGAGGGTGAGGTATGTGAGAGTGTATATATGTGAGATACATACAAATACATATACATGTATATATAATTTACACATGCACATATAAACACACATGCTCATTTGTAGGTCTAATATGAAATTTACTTCTGTAAATATAGTTAAAAACATTTGAAAGCCTGCAGTTAAGATATTAGAATACAATGAGCTCCATAGTGCAAAAGTTACTACCTTTTTGGTTTTCTTTCAATTCTTCTAATTATATCAAAAGAAATTCTCACATCTCTCTAATACTTTTAATTGTCTGTTTATTTAAAAAGGAGAAGGCCTCTACTTCAGTCTTCTGTAAAAGATGGTGTCTGGCTAAAATTCATATGGGTTTTGTTTTTTGGTATTTATATTTCAGTAACTTATCTCAGCAAGTGCCATTGGTTTTTCCCATTAGGCAGTGATATACAGTTTCCTTTTTGATTTATTTAAGAAAGCAGATTTTTAAAATATGTAAAGTAGATCAGAGAACAAATTATATGGAGATATGTCAAAAACTGAAGGTTGTATACTCAACTATCTATAATTGTTTAAATACTATTTTAGAAAGGATTGGCATGTAAAGAGGTCCAAACTATATGTTGAGTGTGGGGAGGAGAGCAGATTGAAATAGACATGATTTCATCTTTACAAATAAAATTTAAGTATTTATTTATTTAGAAAAGCAATTAGAGAAAGGCATGTTAAAATGCTAACCATTATTATTTGTTTTTTTTTGCTCACATATACTAACTTTTCTTCAAAGAGATATTTCTTTTTTATATATAGAGGAAAGTTGTTTTTAGAATTAAACTTTGAAAAGTAAAAAATCCAAGCCAAGACTCCATATACATGCTCTAGTCTAGGAAATCAGAAACTTGTAACTGAAAGTTCTAGTAGAAGTCAGATCCTGTCACACAGCATTCGACCTCTCAATGCCTGTTTCCTTACCCATAAAATTGCAAGAACAGGGCTTCCCTTACAAGGAGAATGAGAAGTTAAATCATCTTGGCACTTAATAACGGCTCTCTCAGTCCAAGTAAACCTCTACACGCAGAGATGTTTGGCTGTTTTCATCATCCTATATCCTTAGCACTTAGAACAATTCCTGGTGGACTCCATAAGTATTAGAAATATTTGTTGATAATGAATGTTAACTATAATTATTATAATCTTCCTCTTAATTGTAGTGACAAAAAATAGTAATGTTGTTTCTGCTTACTCCTTTCCCATATTTTCCAAACTCTGCAATGAGTAAGAAGTTTAAGCGTGTGGGGGGTGGGGGGCAGGGGGGGACCATGTAACACCATTTCTGGTCCCCATAAAAAGTGATAAGAAACAATGTCTATTTTCAAAAGGCAGTCACCCTTATCACTCCCAACATATTCAGTTACCAGATAAAAGAAGAATACTTTATTAATTATTTGAATGTTTACAAAGTTCCAAAGAAGGTTAGATACAAGTCTGCTAGTGTCTTTCCTGAGAAAGAAGACAAGGGGTAGCAGAATGTGCATTTCAATTCTTCCTAGTGCTTAGCACTTCAAAGACAGCTTTAAAAGTAAAACTTGCAAAATTTTAAAGGATGTCAGAAAAGAAGGTGCTTTAGAAACTGTCTTGGAAAACCAGCCAAAGGACACCAAGTTGAAGAATGGCACCAAGGAGGGCATCAGTGTGCTGAAGTATAAAGAATAAGCTTTTAGAGGCAGGCATACCCCCAGCAATATAACAAACTGCATGAATTCGGGTAAGTTAGTTACTTGACCACTCTCTCAGATCAAATTTCCTCTTTTATAAAACAGGATTAATACTACCTACATTGCTGGAATAGAAACAACATATGCAAAACACCCACAACATAACTTTGTTCACAGAGGAAAAAAATAATAAAACTAGAAAAACATTTTTTACTCTTTTGCTTCTACTATAAATCTTTTTTTTTTTTTTAACACATTTATTTGACATCATGATTTCTTAGTTCTTACTATGTTGATGAAATTTGGGGAAATAAATACACCCTTCCCTTTTTTGTTGTTTGTGTGTTAGTAGGGATGGGAAGAATGGAGTATGAAAGAATAGGTAAAGGGTCAAAGAAATGGAAAGATGGAGATAGGAAACAAGGTTGAAGACAGAGAGTGAATGTTTATATGAATGCCTTCTCTAAATAGGCAGTATCAAGCAACAAGGCGCAAAGTTGACAGCATGGACTGTTTTCTTCTCACATGGATTTCTTAAAATATAAAACAATATGAGACCACATTGAAGATACATTAATAATACAGCACCATAGTACAAGTTTCCTATTAGACGTAAGTATATTCCTTTTTCTCATTTAAGTTCCTTAGATGACATTATTCATGAAGCATTTTTAGTATATTATGCAGCAAATATTAATTTGACCATATAAACCAATATTAGTTAGCAGAAAACATTGTTAGCGCCCATGTAAAGGTCCTTCTTTCTAGTAACACTTAATTTTACATTTGGAACTTCCTAACAGAGGAATATTTCGAAGGGCACTCCTCTTTCAGTTGGGTTTACAACTCATCTACAACACAAAATGCAGATTAAATCACACCTTGGTTAAAGATTTGTATATAACAGCCCCCTGCCTTTATAAATCAATGTTTTGTCCGATAGTAACTGTAAATAAATTGTTCTTGTTTAGCCTTTTTCTTCTCCCATTTACCTAAATGTCTTTATCCAAATGAGTTGGTGCTCCACAAATGACTGTAAGGCAAAGTTGCCTCAGTGCTGGAGATGCCTATCACAAAGATGAGAATGTGTGCAGATAACTCTGCATTGTGCTCATCTCATCAGTTCTACCCAAACCACAGGGGTAAAAAATGGATGAGATTTGATATCTTCAGCCCCAGCAACGCCAGCACCAAGACTCTCCACAGGATTAAACTGCAAGAGCTGTTGAATGAGTGAGTGAGCCTCTTCAGAGACACATTCTGGGCATGTTCAAAGTAGTGTGAGTATTTATTCATGCTGGATGGCACTCAACCAGAGTCTTGCCAGTGAGAAGTTCAGAGAGGACAACACCCAAACTCCACCAATCACAGGCTTCTGTTTCTTCGGTGATTGCTCCAACTTCTGGGGCACAGTACATTTTCTCTATGGCATCGCTGTCACAGCAATCTTCAACCTCATTTCACCTGCTAAAACACGTTAGCTGAATGTGTCCTCTATCATTCAATAAGATGTTTTGGTTCAAATCATGGCACACAACTCCCTCTCTATGTAAAGCATCAAGGGCTACCACCATCTTTGAATGCAGCCCACCAGGATATAAAATCTGGCATTTAGTGCTAATTTTTTATCAAGGTCCTCAAAAAGCTGAAGTATTTCCTTGTCTCCTTTCAGTGCTAACCCACTCTCTCCCTTGGTCTCAGAGTCTGTCTGGAATAAAGAAGTTAGTTTCTCTTTAGCCAAATCATCAGCTTGATCTGTAAACAGCAATACTGTTTCTGTTTTTAAAGTATCTGTGTTTTCATTATCTGTGTTTTCATTACATTCATTAGCACCGGAGAGAAGGTTAGAAATATGGAGTATGCTTTCTTCTGTATTGTTTGCGTTAGTGCTGGTCCAACCACTCCAAGTCCTTGAAATTCAGAATCTGAGCTGTGTAACAAAGACCTGTCTCCTAACTACTGTGATCAACAGTTGCTTTAAATAGCATCCTAAGATCCTCCTGTGCATAGTGTTTCTTTGCTATACTATGGGATTTGGGCCAGCAGGGATCACTCGAGTCTTCTTTTTCTTCATGTGCTTGGCATTGTTCAGTATAAGTCTGTGGCATAAAACATCAGGGGCTTCCAAAAGTTTACTCTCTATAATATGTATATTAGTCTGTATAAACTAAGTAGGTCCCAATGCTGCAGCTTCTTTTGTTGGCACCAATTCACCAGGTAGATTTGCAAAAAGATCAGGTCTTCCTTCATCAGTACCATTGACATCAAAAGCAGCATCTTTAAAAGAATTAACTGGGACTGAGTCATTTGAACCCCTGCTTATAGTGTCCTGAGCTTTAAACTCTATCTTACTTTTGCGAATATTAAAACTCCTTGGGGGAGCAGAGATGTGGCTCAAGAGACTGAGTGCCTACTTCCCACATGAGAGGTTCCAAGTTCAGTTCCCAGTGCCTCCTAGAAAATACAAACAACAAGCAAAACAAACAAAAAAAACAATTCAGGGGAGCCAATATGGCTTAGTGGTTGAGCTCCAGCTTTCCACATATGAGGTCCTGGATTCAATCCATGGGCCCTGGTACCTCAAAACAAAACAAAACAAAAAACCAACCAACCAAACAAACAAAACACAACTCCTTGACATACTGTCTCCCTCTGGAAGAGAGATGACTGATTTTAAAGGTTCTGATTTTAGGCTATGTAATTTTTCTCCAAAATCAAGTCCCAGGAGTTCCTTAGTGCTATCCTTACTGTCTATCCTAAAGAATTCCATGAGGCTGTTTTTAGATCTGAGGGAATGTGATGTTCTTAGAGAACCAACTGTTTCCGGGAAAAACTTCAGCTCATGAAATAGCAGTTGTGTGCTGGAGCTGTCATGGTCAGCAGCAAAGTGTGCTGGGAAACTTTTAACAGCTTTGGTATCAACACCCTTTCCTTCAGTCTTCATAAAGACTCTTCATTCAAAGACCCTGGCTCAAGATTTGCTTGCCCATATTCATTGCATAATGTTAAATAATTAGTAGTGCATTCTTCTTCTGAACTTGAACCAGAATCTGGCCGTTTTGAAGAGGTTATCTTGGCTACTGTCTTCCTAGTTGCTATCATCTTGAGAACTTGAAATAAGACAAGTCTTCAAAGGCAGAACCTTAAGCATGGTTCCACCATCACTTCCTCTGCATTCAAACCATTCGCTGCTTTTCCTTAGACCTTTAGAAATGAATGTCTGTTCTTTCCCTGTGTCCATTACAAGCAAAATCTTATCAATCATCCCCAAGGACTTTGAAGGCCTTCAGCTTGTCAGCAGGGGTCCTTAGGTTCCAAGGTAGACTTGAACTTAGTGATCCTTGAGGTCTGAACACCTTCTAGGAGTAAATTAACTCCCTTCCTATACAAATCAGAAGCAGCTTCATAATCCTCTTCTTCCTTTTTTAAAGCCAGCTTTATTTTCCTGCTTTCTCCAAATAATCTCTATTGTCAAACTTGAGTTTTAAACTGCCAGGAAAGAAGGTACGACTTTCCTGTTGTTCTTCTGTTTTATTCTGGTCACTCTCAGAAGCAATAGTCCCTAGAGCTGAAGAGTCAAAGAAAGATTGAGATCAAAAGTTCTAAGGGGAGAATTTTTATTAGAAGCCATTCTATCATCAAACTCAGCAAGAGAATCTACATTAACAGTAAGAGATATCAAATGACTGTCACTGGAGAAACCTTCGTACTATACTCTGGAAAGCTATTAATGAGGGAATCCAAACCAGCTTCAGCAGGACCAATCAATTCAGAACCATCATTAATTACTCCACCCAAATACTGTTCCTTTAGCTAACGGAGGAAAAAATTATGAATGTCGAAGTAAGTTTTTGTGAATTTGCCAAAATTCTTTGTGCACTTTCTTAAAGTCACTGTATCTCTTCCATATGATTACCTCCTGGACATTCTCTGGATTTCTTCATGAAACAACCTGAGCAGTGACCTTATACACTATGTAGCCCCTCAGGTATCACTGGGGCTTGGTGCTGTGTAGAGATAGGGGAGGTCTGCACCCCACTCCCAGGGAGAGCTCATCCACCCACTGCCTCTGCCACTGATGTCTGCCTGGGACCATAGGGCAACCCAGTGCCACAGTAGTCTGGGTTCCTGAGGCAGCAGCAAAGCGACAAGGGGGCAGTGGCTCTATTATAAATCATTTTAAAAGAAACATGATAGCATCTGTCAATGATGTCAAAGCAAAGCTAGAGAAATACCATACCACATTACAATCATTTCTAATATTACTGTATTCTAGTATTACTTGGCAGATTCATCTAAGATTCATAAATAAAACCTACCAAAAGATTATAAAGCAATGGATTATATTTATAATAATAGTAGTTACCACTTACTCAACACCTGTCAGAGGTTATCTCATTTAATGAAAGGTGGGAAAAGAAAACTATAAATCCATCAAAACCTTCACATAAAACGTTAAGAGATGATAAATTCAATGCAATCCCAACTAAGATCTCAGTAGGCTATTTGCCCACCCCCTGAAAGAAAAACAGAAATTAATACAGAAATATAAAGGTCCGAGAAGAGCCAAAGCAAACTGAAAAACCAAAGCAAGAGAAATTTACACTATGAATATCAAGATCTATTATACAGCTATAAAAACTAAGTCGGTGCTATACATGCATAAAGGTAGACAAATGATCAATGGAACAAAATAGCATCCAGATACGAATCCACACATATAAAATCACCTGATTTAATAACAAGGTGACACTTCGGTGTAGAAGGGGGAAAAATGGTTTTGTCAATAAAAACCAATTTTAGATGGACTGCAGATCTCAATGTAAAAGGTGAAATAATAAAGCTTTGAGAAGTCATAGCACATCATGACCTTGGGTTAGGCAAAGCTTTCTTAAACAGGACACAAATACTAACCATAAAGAAAAATTTGATGAATTGAATTATATTTAAATAAAGAACTTCTGTTCATTAAATATACTTTTTTTTTTTAAAGATTTATTTATTTATTTATTTATTCCCCCCTTGCTGCTTGTGCTTGCTGTGTCCATTTGCTGTGTGTCTTCTCCGTGTCTGCTTATCTTCCCCTTGCTGTGAGGTCCCGCTGCATCAGCCCCTCGCGCTGCGCGGAACGGCCTGCCCTCACAAGGAGGCCCCGGGTTCGCTTCCCTTAAATATACTATTAAATATACTCCCTTAAATATACTCCCATATGGTAAACGGGGGCTCTATCGACTGAGTCACTCCCGCTTCCCTTAAATATACTATTAAAGACTTTAAAGACAACCCACATCATTGGGGAGATGGAAATGTTCTACAACTGACTTATGGTGATGGTGCATCTGAACTGTATACCTGATATGGATGAATTTTATGATATGCAAAATATGCCTTAATATTTTTTAAAGAGGGCACCCACAGAGTGAGAGAAAATTGACAATACATTCAGAATATTTTTTAAAACTCACTTCAAATCAATAAGGAAAAAACAGACAAATACACACCCAACAAAAAAATTGGCAAAAGATTTGTACAGGCACTTCACAAAAGAAAATATCCAAAGTTGAAAAAAAAGAAAAATCAATCAACCAAAATATTGCCACCAGAAGATAACCACTATTAGCATTTTGGGACACAGACTGAAAACTGCATAGATGAAATAGATAATATAAATAGACACAGAGATAAGAAATATGAATATGTAAACTGTTTAAAACATCATCTTCAGTAATTGTTTTTTCCTTGTGTCATAGACATCTATCTTTCCATGCCACTGTAGAGCTACATCTTAATTTTTAATGACTTCAGTTCACTTCACCCCATCATTTATGTATTTAATAGAGGTAGTAACGGATTTAAAATTTTTTACTACTATACACAGCACTGCAATGAACTCTACATGCATACTTTTACAATTACTTTTTTTGGTCAAATTCCTAGAATTTCTGGGTCCATTAGACTATGTGTTTAATAAATGGATAGCTGAAGTGAATTTCATCTCCTTTGACTTATTTTAACCAGATTAGTCTTCGTATTACAAGTTACTAAATCCAATAGTAAATTCTTGTTTCTCCTATTTTTTGACCTATAAACAAGAATGAGCAACCCGTCCTCCTTGATATACTTCACTCCCTTGGCTTCTAGGATTCTGTACTCATCTAGTTCTCTCCTCTTACCTCACTGCTTACAACACACCCATTGCTACCACCCCAGTCCACGCGACCACGGATTCCACCAGTGTCCCCTTCAGTCTATTTTCAACATATCAGCCTGAGCAATCCTTTTAAATGTAAGCCAGATCATGTCAATTCTCAGACCACAACCCTCAAATGGCTGTCTATCATTTTAATAAAAGCCAAAAACATATAAAGCCCTACAGGATCTGCCCACCAACCCTCCCTCCCCATCTCCCAGTACTCCCTCTTTCATTCTGTTAAAGCCATCTTGGCCTTCTTGCTGTTCCTCCAGGTATGCTCTCATCTCAAGACCTCTGTACTTGCTGTTTCCTCTGCCTGGAACATTGTTTACCAAATATGTCCAAGGCTAACTCCCTAACCTCCCTTCAGGTCTTACTCAAATGTCACTCTACAATGAGGTCTTACCTACCCAACCCATTTAAAATTGAAACCTCAAATTGGCAATCTCTATATCCCATCTCTTCTTTATTTTTGTCTATATTTATCCTGATTATCTAACATATTATATATTTTGTGTTCTATGACTTATTGACTGTCTTCCCTGCCAGAAATCTAAGATCCATGAAAACAGGGAATTTTGTTTTGTGTACTATACCTCCAACAGGTACAATAATGCCTAGCACAAAGTAGGCATTCAATATTTATTGTAATTATGAATTAAACATGATTGCCTGTATGACATTAGGGCTAAGACCAAGAAAGAGGGGAGGAGGAGGAAGGTGCTGTGAGACAGGGTAAGACAATGTCCAAGGCAACTCATTCTGGAAGTGGATGAATAAGGACTCAAACTTAGATTTCTCATTCCAGGGCTCTCTCCATTGTGCCGCAGCAATTTATAACTCAGGAAATCCAGCAGATAAACTTCAAATTAGCTTAAGGTACTAGGAAGTAGTAATTTGGGTGGTAAATGGAAAGGGCAAAATTTTTATTAAATAATGAAAGCCTTGAGCACAGTACCTGGCACATAATGGGCATTTTAAAAAGTAAGGTCTCCCTTTCCCACTTACCTGTGGAAGTAACCAAGGAAGAACATGGAAAAATAGGCTTCTGAATGGGCTAAAATAAATAATGACCATAGCCTGGACACTGGCTATCAGGGTAGAAGAAGGTCTATATAAGAACTCAGAAAGTTTATTTATAAATAACATCACAATCTACATTTAATTTACCTCGTTGGTTTGAAAATAAAATTAGAAGATAATCAAGATGGTGTCCCTTATACTGTCTTAAGAATAAATTCTTGGGAAACGGATGTGGCTCAAGGGATTGGGCTCCCGTCTACCACACAGGAGGTCCAGGGTTCAATTCCCGGGACCTCCTGGTGAAAGGCAGGCTGGCCCGCGCGGGGAGCTGACCTGTGCGGAAAGCTGGCACAGCAAGATGACACAACAAAAAGACACACAGAGGAGAGACAGTAAGAGACACAGAGACCAGGGAACTGAGGTGGCACAAGAGATTGAGCCCCTCTCTCCCACTCCAGAAGGTCCTAGGATCTGTTCCTGGTGCTGCCTAAAGAGAAGACAAGCAGACACAGAAGAACATACAGAGAACAGACAGCAAACGCAAAGCAATGGGGCGGGGGGGAAGGGGAAGGGGGGGCGGTGATAAATAAATCTTAAAAAAATATAAATTCTCTGTTTTTTCTAGTGATTAAGATAGGCACTTCAGATTTTCTACCACTTCTATAGTATTACAATTTTCTACAGGTACATTTTGGCAAAGTTACGACAAACCCTGGAGCCAGCCAAACCAGGAAATCAGTCTCAAGAGATATCCTATAAGTATATAATTTAGGGAATATAGAATGCACGGTATTGTGATCCAAGACTGCACAAACCTAACTTGCAAGGGTCCTGTTGGATTGTGGGAGGAAGGAAAAAGGGAAAGTAGGTAAGACTGCTCTGTGGCCTCCAGGCAAAAATGCAAGATAGAAGGAGATTTAAAGGTGAGAGAGGAGGGCTTTGGACTTACTTCCTATTAGGGAAGTAAATCGGTGGATGGCAAAGGATGGTTAGAGGAAGAGCCTAACTCTAGCTTTCATGGGTCTCTGTAGCTAGAAAGATCACCAAAGGATTAAGCTACCAGAGAGTATGCAGAGGTCAGTAATCAACATGAGTTGAAGCCAATTTGAAGGCTGGCAAACCCCATCAAGAACCAGGGAGGTTAACAGTCTAACCACGTCAAATAAGAGGAGACATAAAGTTCACCAGCTAGAGATGCCAAGCTGCTAAAACTTTTCAGTATGGACAGCAGCCCTCCAGCCCTCACCAGCTTCCCCTGCTCTGCAAGGACACATTAAAAACCTTCTGACAAACAACCAGATGCTACCTATCTTGGGGGTGAGAAATGGGCAGATAAAGGAGAGGAAATCTGAAAATCTGACCTTTAATTCAAAACTATTAACAGATTGATTTGTCAGAGACTATGTATATAATTAAGCAAGACAGGGTTCACTAGATTGGATCAAATTTAACCAGCAGAGGGATTTGTGAGGAAGATCTGATCAGTTTAGAAAAATGAAGATACACTTTCTTTGTTGACTGTTGTGCATATAAATTATTGATACAACTAGAGTTGGTATAGCAACAATCTTTTCTGCTGTTAAGCCAAAAGAGTCAGGGATTCTATTTGTTTTGATTTAATACATTTACTACTATTTGTTTTATTTATTGCAAAAATACTAGAAACCAATACACAGTCCTATTATTTATGCAATAACTATTGGATGGGCTAATTAACAATTAATGCTCACCTTTGAATTTAATCAGGCTAAGGCATATGCCAAAAATATGTGAGAAGTCAAAAATTAAAGTGTTAACTATGTTTGTCAAACTTATGACTTGCTTTTCTCCTAGCATTTTTTAAGATTTTTCCCCAGTTTTTAGAAGAGCTAAGAAAAATTAATGAAATTAAAAACTTTAAATTTATTGAAAAATTTAATCTGTCTTCCATGTCCAGACATTATAAAGTAACTAGAACCTACACGAAATGAGAAAAATGGATAGATATATAGATATGAAACAACTGTTTTAAAACACAGGAAAGTAGGTAGTGGTGGAAGACTGTGATTCCAGAGAGCAGAGAAAGCAGGTCACATGGGTCTCACTGGATTCAGAAGACAGGGATCAGAATTTGGTAAAGCCAAAAAATGAAGGAAGGAGTAGGGAAGTAGATGTGGCTCAAGCAGTTGGGGCCTGCCTACCACAAGGAAAGTCCCAGGTTCGGTTCACGTTCACGTTGCCTCCTAGAGAGGACGAGCAGGACAGCAAGCTGGTGCAACAAGATGATGCAACAGAATTATGCAATGAGGAGACAGAAGGAGGAAACACAATGAGGGACACAATAAGCAGGGAGCGGAGGTGGCTCAAGCAATTGGGCACCTCCCTCCTACTTGGGGGGTCCTGGTTCAGTTCCCAGTGCCTCCTAAGAAGGGGAAAAGCAGACACAGAGAACACACGACGAACAGACACAGAGAACAGTGAGCACAAACAATGAGGAAGGGGAATAAATAAATAAAATAAAATAAATCTTTAAAATAAAAAGAATGAGTAGAAGCTAGAATCTGTGGTGCACAGAACTGAAAAGGAGAAAGTTATGGAGAAAAAAGGAAGAAAAGAAAAACCTCCACAAATCTACATAAGGGTACTCGAGTCAAGTGCTGAAAACCAAACTAAGCATGTGTAGTATGACATTCCATGAGGTCAAAGAACAACCAGGAAGAGGCACTTGAAGAACCCCCAAAGAGCACAAAGGCTGGGCAACACTGGCGTTCCAACCATCCAGAGTAGAGAGTTCTCACTGAACATGAGGAACATTCAATAGAGACCTTAAAAGAGTCGTGCCTTAGCAATAGGGCTAAATAGAAGATAAAAACAACAGAAAATAAAACAAGCCTGGAAAAGAGCAAGCTGATCCTTAAGCAGCATAACTGTCCCCATAACAATGTCCAACACTCTTTGAAGGAAGACAACAAAATTCAGCATCCAACAGCATAAAATTAAAATCAAATCCTTCATCAAATCAAAATTTAGGGAAGCAGATGTGGCTCAAGTGGTTGGGCTCCCGTTTACTATATGGGAGGCCCCAGGTTTGATTCCCAGGGCCTCCTGGTGAAGGCAAGCTGGCATGGCCCACGCGGCATGGTAAGCTGATGTCCTGTGCGGCACGGTGAGCTGACACAGCAAGATAATGCAACAAAAGGAGACAGACAGACACAGAAAAACGCAAAGCAAATGGACATAGCAAGCACAAGCAGCAAGG
>JAQZBX010085859.1:0-13083 GCA_029593785.1 Cabassous unicinctus
TTTTTTTTTTTGTTTTTTTTTTTGGCAATATAAGGGACCCAAAAGAAGTCCTCTGCTAGATCATCCCCTTTACCAAGGGGACTCTAAATAGACTCGTGGAAACTAATCAAGCCCTTCCCACTTCCTGGCCTCCCCAGGGGAGCTGAAGCTCTGATGCTTGTCAGTGCAGAGTGATAAAATTGGCTGACTCCACCCCCCTCTGGAGCCGTGCCTCAGTGTCAGTGGGCTGCTGGTTAAATAATGTTTCCTCATCAGATTCACCTCTCCCCTCAGCCTGGCACTGTTTCAAGCTGACTTATCTGCTCCCCAAAGCTATTAGGGGTTCCAGGCAGCCAAATCCACAGAAGTTATACCCCTCTCCACCTTCTGTTAAAGCCCTCCCTCCCTCAATACTATTGGTGGTGCTCCCTCACACCAGGAGTGGGAGTCGCGGGTGCAGGATTCGTGGCTCAAACCAGCCATTTTCCCTGTGGGTGGGGCTCAGCCATCTGTGTTAACCCCCACAGGCAGGCTCAAAACTCATGAATCTCTACCAATCACTCCATGCCATCGATCTGCCCGCTGCTAGATGACCCAAGGTTCTTGCTCCGTGCGCCCACAGCACAGACCCTCGGGCACAACCCTGTCCACAATCAGCCATCCCCAGAGAGCTAGTCAGTGAGTACCCTCCTAAACTGATGCCATCTTGCCTCCAATCTAAGTATCTTTTAAAGAGTAAAATAAAATAAAATAAAAAATACTATTGACACTGCAAAAAAAAATCCTTGCTGATGGGAATGGATGTGGCTTAAGCAGTTGAGCACCCATCTCCCAAGTGGGAGGTCCTGTGTTCAGTTCCCAATGCCTTTTGAAAAAAAAAAAAAACACAAGCAAAACAAGTGATAAAACCAAATCAGGGACTTTGATGTGGCTCAGTGTTTGAGCTCTGGCTTCTCACATATGAGGTCCTGGGTTTAACTCCTGGCCCCAGGGATTAAAAAATCCTAGCTGGCATCTTTGTAGAAGTTAACAGACTAGTTGTAAAAATCATATGGAATTGTAAGGGGTGAAGAATATACAAACATGACCTAGAACTTGATTTAAACAAATCATGACACTAGCTTTGATTCTCTATTATTGTTTTCTTCTATGTTTTTGTGATCCAGAATTTGGGTCAGGGAATGAATAGGAAATAATGTCCTCATAATGTGTTTATTAATATATTCCAGGTTTCTCAGAACCAGGTATTCACAGAAGAAATAAAGAAGTGGTCCATTTTCTCATCAAATTCTTGGACTTGGGACAGGTTAGACTCAGATTACCAAGTGGCAGAAATATGCTCAGATATATTTTTTACATAAGAGTTAGATACAGGTAAGAAGGCACACACCATGGTCTAGTTAGGGAGATAGGTAGTTTAGTTCAATCTAATTATTGTTATAGGTACTTGGATGAGGAGGGTGTCAGTCCTGAAATATGTGGGTCTCTGGGCAAGAAAATTCCCTCAAATCCTATGTCAGGATTGGATATAACACATTTTACTATCTTGTTTATTTTTGTTTCACTACAAAATAAACACTGTGAAGTTGGGAACTTTGTATACTTTACCACTTAGTTCTTAGAAAGATTAAGTTTTGGGAACAATGGAGACCTTCAATGAAAATTTTTCAATTAATTTAATGTTTAATGTATGATAAACTAAGTTCATTTACATTGAAGACAATTCTCCTATATGGCACATTTATCCACTAATTCCTATTTGTGAGTCATGTTTTTCCTTAAGGATCAGATGGAGGCTATGGAACCTCTCCCTACTTATGCAAATATGAAAACAAAAACAAATATGCTACATCCAACCTCAGGTGCTTTGTTTACCTCTTGAATTCCACAGCTCAACCCATTAATATTTCTTGTACTTAGATTTGTAATGAATTTTGGGGGCAGGAATGGAAAAATAATTGATCTGAAGAGAGGACAGAACACATCATGCAGCTCCTGCCTTTTCCCTAGCTGACCCTCATGCAGGCTTAATTTCTGAAATGGGAATTTACCCTGGAGAGCTGATTTTTTTCTCCCAGGCTTTTCTATATAAGAACCATTTAACCCAGACAAATATCAGATATTCAGAGGGAAGACAATGAATGGATTTCCAAAGGTCAATGTCATGTGACTGCATGAATGTATATGTCCTCCCTGGCTGTTCTAGGTAGTGAAAATATAGCCCTCCTCACATATAAAATGATCTTCCACTTCATCATTCCCTGAGATCTCTGTATTTTCTGACAAAAGCCACCTGGCAAAAATTTTTAATGTAGGGAATAATCCACTGCCTGCTTTAGGGTTGTTTCATCTGCAGGTGCTGACAATATTCCAGGATTGACAACCTTATTTTTCATTTGATTTAAATTTAATTTTAATTCCATTTAAATTATGAGCATAATACTGATATTTTTAATGGAAATGTTATGAACCACCAGAAATTACTCCCATGTTATCTCTTCATCTGTCTTCCATTCATCATTGCTATGTACACACCTTAACAGTATATAACAATAATGGCATGTCATCTTGTGCTGTACAGTTTTTAACTAACAAAGTTATTTTCTGATTCAAACTAGTAATGATAATTATGATTACAATTGCATTAAAAATAGAAAATGATTGACCTAATAACATTTTCAGCAACAAATTTTACTTCACAGACTTTTCAGTTAGGTTTTAGGATTAATATTTCTTAAGCATGCAAACTTTTAATACTGATGAAATACTGAAGACTTTCCTTCATTCATTGCACAAACAGTCCTTTTTATACAAACTGAAACCTCATGTATTTTACAAATTTTGCTTTTGAAAAAATGGATTTTTCATGTTTATTTCATTGAAGAACTTCTGCAGGAAAAAAATCTCTTTTTCCCCCTAGAGTCTCCTGCTTATGGTAAAGACTTTTCTGATTACCTGTTTTAGATGTGATTCCTACTCTGAGTTTTTCTTGTGCACACCAATACTAGAGCTCAGATGTAATCTCCTGCAGATAACTATGGACATAACATTGCTCCAAATATTGGACAATCATGTTTCAGGATAAATTGTAAATAAAAGCTTTTACAGCTTGATTACATTGATGTAGAATTGCATTCCTGTGTGGATTAATTTGTTTAAGGTTAAAGCTGTGGCTGAAGCTGCTTCTATGCTCATAACACTTTAGTGTGAATTCTCTCATGCCACCTAAGGGCAAAATGTTGAATGCATTCCCACACACATGACATACATGTAGATTCCTCTAGTGTCATCTAAGTTTACAGCAATTAATGAACCACATATCTAGCATTCATATTGTTTCTTCCAATGGGATTTCTCTCATATTGGCTAAGTAAAGAAGGATAAATAAAAGGTTTCTCATATATTTGACATTCATATTGTTTCTCAAGAGTTTGAGTACTCTTATATTTCTTAGGATGAAAGATTCATTGAAGTCTTTCCCACATAGACAGCAACCATATTGTTTCTCTCCAGCGTGAATTCTCTCATTTTGTCTAAGGACAAATGTTTTTCTGAAGGCTTCCTTACATAGATGATAGTCATGTGATTGACTTCTAGTGTGACTTTGTTTATGTTCTTTACAGGATGATTTGTCACTGAGAGCTTTTTAAAATTATTTAACATATTTTCCATGTGGGCTGGCATATTTTAAGTCAATGCAGAACTGTGATTCAAATCTTCTCCCAAGTCATCCATTAAAATGGATTCTCTCCATTGTGAGAAATCTGTTGTTGGAAGAAGTGCTGCCATGGTAAAATATTTGCTTGAATATATTCATTAATTTAATTCTCTACATATGAATTCTAGACTAAGCATTCATTGAGACCCTAGAGAAATTTTTCACTTGTTACATGATGTGTTAATCTCTGCATGTAAAGATTTTGTCTTTTGTGGCATCTTTTCTATAGCTATCTAAGTAATTTTGAAGACTTCATTATGCTTCAACCATGAGGTATGTGAGCCATCTTTATGGAATTGTCCTTTTATAAGACTTCAGGTTATGGCTTTGAGCTCAGGTTAATTTTCCCTAAATTGAAATTATCCAAAACTTTTTCCTGGGGCTGTAGTTAACCTCAACTCTACTTATACTCATGTGATTGTGCTGAACTTCTAACTTAATCCATCCTTGGTCTGATTTTGGATGACCAAAGTTCATACATATGAGGCTTTCCTCTGACAGGATGGTGTGTGTGTGTCCTTCTTGCAAATATGTTTGCATGGATATCATTTCTTGTTTTTCAAAGATAATTTCCCTTCCTAAAATAATTCAAAAAGACATTCCAGAGTGGATTTAGAAGAGTCAACATTTTGAATAGTCTCAATGCTCTTATAATGTATCAAATATTGTCACTTAGGTGGGGAAAGAATGTAAAATTAAAGTACAGTGTGGGAAGGAGAAACACTTTTTGGAACTAAAATAATTTCAGAATTAAACAAGAGAAAATGTAAATGAGAATTGGACGTTGGGTTGGTAAAAAAAAAAGAGGGAAAATCCTCAAAGAGAAGGATGAGAACAAAGGCCACTTGGTGAAAATTTAACTCCAATAAGTATGTTAATATATTTTTCCCTAAAGCCAAAGACAATGACAAGTGGATATTTGAATATGAATGATGTATGTGTGGAAAATGACACTAATGAGGAATTCTTCCCTTATGTCTTCATCTATATTTCATTGAATATCACCCAATTTAGGAATTCTTCATATGATATTTCCAAGAATCTTCTCATTCATTGACTATACTTTTTTTCATATTGTAGCACAGGTTCCTGGAGCTCACCTGGACTTTGACCATGAAGAAATCCTATTCTTTTTCACAGTTGCTCTTTGCTCTAACTGGGAAATCACAACTGACTTACAGAACTGATACACTGTTTATGGGAAACAGAAATATGAATTTTGAGTACTGGGCTGACTATAGTGTATAATAAGCAAGTCTATGGTATGATATGAGTAAGAATAAGGTAAACATTGAAGGTCAGCACAGGGAAGCACACTTTGAGCATAGGATATTGTCAATCCTTCATCAGTAAAGAGATGGCTCATGACCTTTTGCCAAAAATATATTAAGGACCTCTGGTGGTTGATGCTCAAGCCCAAGTTCAAAGACTACAGTATACTCAGCTTTTTCCTACAAGGAAAAATTGTGTTTCCACACTATTTTTTAAAAATATCCCATAAAAATTAGCATAACCGGAACAATCTATGTTTAATATGAAAAAAAGGCATACCTATTGTTATACTATTAAGTTCTGAAACCTCATAATAGTACCTTGAGCATGGTAAGTATTTGGAGAATATTTTTTCCATTTATTTACACGCTGAAATATTATTCATTGGGTTCTCAGCACTGTTCTAAGTGTTAGAAATTTAGTAGCAATAAAGACATGAATTTTAGCCAGGATAATTACATTGCACATTCCACTCGTGTGACAAATGACATGTTAGTTACAACTGAAGAAACAAATTTCATTCAGGTAGCTATAAGTGTTGTGAGAGAATCAAGGCAGAGATTATGATGACAAATAAGGAAGCTTAAAAGCATATGAGCTTAAATAAATTTTGAAAAGATGATGGATAGATTAGATTAATATAAGGAGAAAATGGTGATGATAGCTATTTAGATAATTACATAGATATATAGATGATATATGACAGAAATGAACAAAATTTTGAGAAACTCACCAATAGACACCAGATGACTGATATTCTCCAGCATGATATCTTTGAACATCTTACTCTGAGATGCACCCAGCATGACACATTCTTCCAGGGTGAAGTTTATAGCTATGTCATTGAAAATCCTGGGTTCTTAAAACATTACAGCCATTCTAGTTCAGACAGTGCCATACCCACAAATGACCAGGGTATGATGATTGAGATGAGCACTGAGGAAGGTAAGGGTTTTGTATATAGAAAGCTCAAACTGTGTTTGGGTTTCCAGTCAGACATGGCATTTCTCTATCAGATATAATTTAGAAACATGCACACTCTAAAAACATAAAATTCCTTTAAAAGACACTATCATGTGAGTCGTGGCATGATATCTGGAAATTTCCCAACAAATTTATATTTATGACTTCCAGAGGGTGATTATAAAATTTGTTTTAGAGCATTCATAACTAAAACTCTCTTCTCCACTAATTCCAAGTAAATCTGATGACTCATCACAAGGCAGAGAACATCTATGATCTGTCACTCTTTAACCATGACTATGGTCAATTATTCCCTTCAATTACTTCTGTTTCCCCATCTCTGAAATGGTTTAACAAACACAAGTTTTGAAATACCCAATAAACTCAAGTATAAAGTGTTTCATATTTAATCATCATTTATTACAAATAAGGGATAGGTCTATTATTCATTAATGTGCCAGAAAAACTTGAAGAAATGCACTGCATTCTGCAGAACTGAACAGGATTCATCAACAACTTGGGATCAGTAGATTCTTCCTCTGTCAACTCTACAAAACTCGGGTGTTCATTATGAGATATGAGGGTAGACAATTCAATAGCACAAGCCAGGAGTCCCTGAGACTTCTATTCGGAAATAAGATACTAGGCTGACTCTGTCTGTAGTAGGAGGCCTCAGCAATTTTCTCCTTTATATCCAAAACCCAATTTTTATTTTCTCTTCTATCTTCACCTTTACTCCCTGTTCAAGGATAAAATTGCTTCTATATAGGTTCTGGTCTCTTCATTTCTTCAAAAATTTTAACAGGACCTAAAATTTTATTCTAACTACTCTACTCCTCCTATCTGCAAAGCCTCAATTAAGGAAAAAATACTTTGAATTCATTGCTTCCACATACCAAATTTCTCCAAAGGTTATTTACAAAGAGAAAAGTGTTAATTGGTGTCATGTGGTAATAAGAATTTCAAACATCTTTTCCAAATGTGCAAATATATTTAATCAAAAGTTAAAGAAGTTCACTACTGGAGAAAATACATAAATTTTCACTGCCTTTTGTGACTTAACTTTTGTGCTTTCTTGAATAGTACATAGCCTTCTCCCAGGGTAATTCTACTCTTTTGATGAACTATCTGCATCTCTATTGGACTAAATTTTGTACTTACCTATATCGCCGGGTATTCTCCACAATCCTAAGCACATTACAACCAATAACATGATAAATGAGTGAATTACTTCCCCACTGAGGCCATGGGCTGCATGAGAAAAATAAAACCCTCTCACATTTTTTCTGTGAATACATAGACTTAATGGAGGATGGAATGTTAGTAAAAGTGTGTTCTGCTAAGGAAGAGGCAGAAACTCTAAATGCTATGCAGAGGCAGTTTTATTAAATGTTTTGCTAAGGAAGAGGCAAGAACTTTAAAAGCTATGCAAAGGCAGATTTATTCAATCAAATGAGATTCAGGTTATAGTAAATGATTTTAACAATTGAGCAATCAAAAAAAGAAGAGTATTTAAAGACATAGGAAAGAATGAAAATATATACAACCACTCACCAAATCAGGGGAAAAC
The DNA here is from genome assembly GCA_029593785.1 of Cabassous unicinctus. NCBI lineage: Eukaryota > Metazoa > Chordata > Mammalia > Cingulata > Chlamyphoridae > Cabassous > Cabassous unicinctus. The sequence goes on from JAQZBX010085859.1 coordinate 7,503, forward strand.
TCAACATCTGGACTGTTATGTGGCTGGGGTGCCCCTTTCCAGCTAATCAGAATCCTTATTGGCAATATAGTCCCAGGCAGGTTGTCCTGTCCTGGGTGAGGCTCCAACTGGCAGCTTTGGACCCAATCCTTTTAAGTGGTTCCAAACCTCAGAACCCCAATGAGTCTTACAACTCATGAGGAATGACCTCAACAAAAGTAACTGAATCCATCTGGTGGTGAGTGGCCAACCCTCCACAGGAGAGACACAGTGTCTTAAGGGTTCTTTGTTCTATTCTATTCATGGTACACTGAACAGGAATATAAAGGTTTTAACTTTTAGTTTTACAGGGGATACAAACAAGATGTGTAAATATTATGTTTGGTGACTTGCTCCATCTAAACATTTGTTTTGCTTTTTTTTTCTCTTTTTTTGGTAATGGATGATGGGGTTGTCTGCATAGCAGTTATGACATTCCAAAGGACAAGTTAATCCTTTACAATTCTAGGCTAAAACAGCAGTGACTATTGATTAGAAAATTTATGAATTCACAATACTTAATAATAATTTTCTTATAGTACATCAAAATGGTGGAATGGAGATTATTTCTTAGCCAGTGCCTAATCCACCATAATTATCCCAGATTCCTAGGGAAAGTGAACTGAATCTCAGTGCCCTGAATATCTCCTATTTGCACTTAGGATATCCTGGCCAATATGAGAAAGCTTCAAATTCTGGCATGTGGGTTAAATCTTAGTAGAAGTAACAATTCACTGCCCACCAGTGATTACATTATGACTATCTCAGCCATCAACCATCTTCCTCTGGTTTTTCTCTCACAGTCCAAGCACTAAGCAGGCAATGCTGAGCAAAAAGAAGCCCAAATATTCAAGACTTGTCCACAATTTCCAGAACTATCAATCATGTTTACCCTAAACTTCTCCTGGGAGTAACCCCCAGGCTAACCAAATGAAAATGCAGTATACACTAAGAGAAACTCTGGGAGGACTCTCATCTCTCACACTCAAATGTAAGAAGGCAGTGGCTATCATGAAAATATAAATACAGATATCAAATATGACAAATCTGTTTCATATGTTAATTTTCCCATTGTGTTGAGTTTTTTGATTCCCTCCGTGATTTGAAAATTAGGTATCCTTATTCCATGCCACATGTGGATTTTGCTCTCCATCTTCAGGTAAATATTGTGAAATTTCTCAGATTTAAGTCTTTTTGATTTGTGCATTAGCATTGGCTCTCCAAAATCCATCCAAGCCTTTTGGACTCTCAATACATACCTGCTCTACACTACCCCTGCCTTTCTGTATGCAAATATAGAAAATTTATATCATCTTAATTCAATCCCATGTGATTTCTATAAAGAACCTTCTCTCAAATCTGACTTTTAGATCTATACCCAATAGTTTTGGATGTCAATTATACAAGTTAAAATTTATTTCATTATGGGATTAACCAATTCAAGGGCTAACATCATTTGGTGGGATTAATGATGCCCATCCTCCAAATCAACACCTCCAAATCCCTTGCATAAACAAGTAGCAGGAGTGCATGGTGATATGGTTTCTGTCAGAGCTCACAGTTTTCATAATGCTAGGAGGCTCAGAAAATATAGAATGGAGGGGTTTAAGAGGATATCTTGTTGCTCCTTCAGATATTTTAGTAAAGTGATTGCTGAAATCCTGTCCTATAATAATCACCATAAGTGGGAACACCACTGCATTTCTTTTTTCCTCTTTATGTGTATATTGTATACATAGAAACATTAATCATTTATGACCTGTAACCCCTAAAACATGATTAATATTTAAATACATTTCATGGACAAATGATAATTTGTCATAAGTGAAAGTAGGATTAACTCACAAATATTTTTCCCAGATACAGACAAAAAGGAAAAAATGTATTGTGTGACTGTGTGCTTGATTATATACATATATTTGCTTATTTAATCTTCACAATAATTGTACTGCTTATTGTTCATTTGCCAATTTAACAATTATATTATCAGAGGTTTAGAAATTTTCAGTTTTATGACCATTTTACATGGCTAGAAAATGACACAGCCAGAATTTCAATTTTGCTTTGTCTGCCAAGTTCAGATTCCTTGAGAGTTATGCACCACTCCTAGGTTCTACTTGGAATGTCCCTTTCACATCAATCGTCAGAGGGCCCACCATGTAACCACAACTCCCTCTCCTAGTTTGTCCACACAAATACTCCCCATACCCAGATTCACCTAGAAAATGAGGACCCTTCTTTCCAAACATCAGCCTCCCTAGCTCCTCATTTTTATTGCCCAAATTAGTCCACAGTTACTCATTTTGACAGATAACTGCCAAGACCAACATTATGCCACTCTATTTACATCTACCAATCAAAACCCCAATAATCAGTGACTCCAATTACCTGTTTTCCTTTGACTACACCTTATAGAGCACATGAGTAGGATATTTACCCTTGGGGTTGAGTATAGTTCCAGGGACAGTTGAGGAACAATAACATAGTATGTTATATAAGCTAATTGACATGTTATATAACCTGAGTGACATGTTATGCTTACTCTTGGATCAATATGTTATTGTATGCCAAGAATAAGACAATAAAAGCCAACAGGGCAGCCCGAGGGAGGGGGATTATCTGCTGCATGGCTGCTGCCTGGTATAGACCATTATACTTCTCCTCCCTGTGTGTTTTTTTCACTTGCCAGCTGCACGGGTTCCTTTCTTGGATGCGGTTAACAGACTTCGGTCACCAGTGATTTTACTGCATGGATGGCTGATTATATCTACATCAATGAGGGAGATTGCATCAGCAATGGATGACACTTTTATCCAATCAGTTGAATGCCTTAAAAGAGTAAGTGATTCCAACATTCAGAGAGAGAATTTCCCAGCTCATCTTTGGACAGCCAACTTCTCCCAGAAACTCATCAAGGACCTTCATTGGACTTTCATGTGAGCCCCTGGTTTGCAGCCTGGGGAACCTGGACTTGTGCATCCCCATGGTCACATGAGAGACTTATAAAATCTCATATTATAGACATATATATCCTGTTGATTCTGTTTCCTAAGAGAACCCTGACTAACACACTGGGTCTTATGCAGTTTTTTTTTTTTTTTTTTTTTACCTTTTACTATTATTATTATTCTTTTTCTATTCTTACACCTTTTATTTCCTTTAGTCCTAATTTTTTCTTCAAGGGAATAGAGACAACAGCAAGGAAATAGAATAAGAGGAATGAAGTGTCAAAATGAAAACACACCACACACAAAAACCACGAAATGAAACCATAGAGTAGAAAAGAAGCTAATCAACTGAATAAACCCATCAAAATAAACTGAGGCCTAGACATAAAAAAAAAAAAATTACAACCCATACTAAGAAACAGGAAAATTTGGCCCAGTCCAATGAACAAAGTAAAAAACAGGAGGAGGTGCAGAACATGGAACATCTAATCATAGATGTCCAAACAAATATCATGAGTCAACATAATGAAGTGAAGGAAGACATTAAGGATATTAAGAAGACACTGTGAGAACACACTAAATAAATTGTAAGTATACATAAAAAATAATAGATATGATAGTGATGAATGGCAGAATCCAAGAAATCAAAAATACACGGGAAGCACATAACAGAAGATTTGAACATGCAGAGGAAAGAATCAGCAATGTGGAAGACAGTACAGCTGAAATCAAACAGATAATAGAACAGATAGATAAAAAGAAAAAAATCAGCAGGGAAGTAGGGATTTGAACAACAACATGAAATGCACAAACATATGCATTATAGGCATCCCAGAGGGAAAAAAGAAAGGAAACAGGACAGAAGGAGTGTTGGAAGAAATAATGGCTGAAAATTTCCCAACCCTATTAAAGATCATGGATGTACATATCCAAGGAGTACAGCACACCCCAAACAGTATAAATCCTAACAGGCCTATTCCAAGACATATACTTGTCAAAGTGTCCAATACTCAAGACAAAGAGGGAATACTGAAAGCAGCAAAAGAAAAGAGAACCATCACATGCAAGGGAAGCTTATTAAGATTAAGTGCTGATTTCTCATCTGAAACATGGAGGCAAGAAGGCAGTGGTATGACATAGTTAAAGTGTTAAAAGAAAAAAAACTTCCAGTGAAGAATTATCTATCCAGCAAAGCTGAGATTCAAGACTGAGAGAGAATTCAAAATACTCACAGATAAACAGAAATTAAGAGAGTTTGTCAATGAGAAACTGGCCCTTCAAGAAATACTAAATGGAGTTCTAAAGGTTGAAAGGAAAAACAAGAGAGAAAGAGTTGGAAGAGTGTGTAAGAACAATGAAAAAGATAAAAAGAGAAATAAAAACAGCATTTGGCATGCATAAACCTAAAGAAAATATGGCTAATGTAAGTAATTCCTTGATAGTAATACAATTAAATGTAAAAGGAATAACCTATCCAGTCAAAAGAAACAGATTGGCAGAATGGATAAGGAAATATGATCCATCTATATGCCATCTACAAGAAACTCACCGTACACCTAGGGACTCATGGAAACCAATGGTGAATGGCTGGAAAAAAATTTTACATGCAAACAATAACCAAAAAAAGGTGGGAGTAGCTATACTAATATCAGACAAAGTAGAGTTTAAATGCAAAATTATTTTAAGAGACAAAGCCACTATATACTAATAAAAGGGATAATTTGTTAAGAAGAAAGAACAAACATAAACATTTCTGCACCTAATATGGATGCCTCAAAATACATGAGGCAAACCCTGGAAAAACTATGAGGAGAAATAGATGCCTCTACAATTATAGTGGGGGACTTTAATATACCATTATCACCATTGGACCAAACATCTCATCAGAGAATCAATAAAGACACAAACACCTTGAATAATACATTAGAGGATCTGAACCTAATAGATATATACAGACCATTATATGCCAATACAGTGGGATATACATTCTTCTCAAGTGCACATGGCTCATTCTCCAGGATAGATCATATGCTAGGCCATAGAACAACTCTCAATGAATTCCAAAAGATTGAAATTATACAAAGTAATTTCTCTGACCACAAAGGATTGAAGCTGGAAATCAATAAGGGCCATAGAACCAGATTAGGCACAAAGATATGGAAGTTAAACAACACACTCTTAGACAATCTTTGCGCCAAGGAGGAAATCGCAAAAGAAATCAGTAAGTACCTTGAAATGAATAAAAATGACAAGGCAACATATCAAAACTTATGGGATATGTGCATATTCTCGTTGTCCTGATTTTGTGATAATCAGGGTAGGCTAAACACTCGCTATATTAGAAACCAGGCAAGTGTCCCCAAACATAGTTTTTCTCCCTAGGTCTGGTTTATAGAATGCTGGTGATAAACTAAGACCGATTTATTACATGACCACCCTGTATGGGAAAAGACAGTAAATTTGGGTATCTTTGGTAAACCTTAAAAGATATAGCGGGGGGACAGGTGTGGCTTGGGTTGTTGGGCATCCATCTCCCATATGGAGAGACTTGGGTTGCCCTCTGGGACCTCCTGGAAAAAATAATATATATATATATAATATATTATTTATATAAT
>JAQZBX010085860.1:0-13078 GCA_029593785.1 Cabassous unicinctus
TGCTTTTGGATATAGATGCTATAGTTCAATAAAACATGTTATCTTAGGAAGAATTCAAGCCCCATCTCCTTTGATGCTATATTCTTCATGATACTATTCTTATGCATCTATCCCACAAAGCCATCCTTGGTTCTGCTCCCTGCTTTCCATCTTCTGTGTTTTTGTTTTTTTTTTAAAGACTGATTGCATCAGAGCTTCCAGAGAAAATGCACCTTTCTTGCAGTTATGTACTTATTTCCTCATTAGAATAATTTGAGATGATTTATACCTGATTGAATTCTAAAAGTAATTTGAGACTGTAGACTGTAAGCTCCTTGAGAGTAGATGTTGGATTCCAATACCAAGAACAGTTCCTGGCACATAGTATGTACACAATAAATATCCATTCACTTCCTGAATGTTGCCACATATTTTTCTTGACCTTCATACTTCCTGATTTGCTACTTAATATGGTTTTCTTTTGAATAAGGTAAACTCTTCCATCATATTCTACCTTTGAATCTCATCATATCAGTCTTACTTAATTAAAAATGTCAATTTATCTTATCACCAAGCTTGCACAATGAGGAAATTGAGGCTATAAGCATTTTGTTTCTCAATCACTTTCCTTATGAGAACCACTGGGAACCTCCTGCCTCTAATTCTTCCATTGCATGTCATGCCTGTTTTTACCCCTATCCTCTTCCACATCTTGTATAAAAACCTCTCAGGTACTGCTTGAATTTTCCTCACAGGTGCATAGGTTACTTTATTTATTTATTGTTTAATATTAAGATTTATCTGCCTGGTAGATTTTTGTGCCATTTTTGTTTTCATCTTTGTGCAGCTTTTTATTTTAAAACACTAATACACTATTTTTTTTTTTTAATTCTCTTGACCCAATCAGCTAGCCTCTGAGAAAACCTTTTCTTCCCTGTCTTTGTGGGATTCCCTTCATATCCAGTTAGGATCTTCTCATTCCAACACTTTATGTAATGATCCAGAAAACCAAATGCCCCATACTATCTGGTAGAAAACCATTCTCCTCTTATATTTCTCTCCCAAAGTCCCAAAGACAGCTTGTAAGAAGTAGCAAAAATACCATTTATGTTTCTTAGGCTCCCTGTCTCCTCTCCATTAATTTAGAAATATTAAAAATTCTTTTCTGGTCTCTTTTAGCAGTGCCACTTGACTTTCTGTAAATTAGCATGTGTAGATATATGTGAGTGGATCTGATATAAGGTTACCTACCTTCATCCAAGAAAGTGGGACAGGCCTTTAGCCAGGCTGGATCTATCTATCTACCTACCTACCTACCTACCTACCTACCTATCCCTATCCACCCACCCAGCCACCCAGCCACCCAGCCACTCACCCATCCCTCTACCTATCTATCTATCCTATATTTCTTTTCCAGAAAGACTTTTAGTTTCTCATTTAGTTGTGTTTCTCTAGTATTACACTAGTTCTTCACTTTCTCTTTCTTCTCTGTTACCTTTTTGTTCTAGTGAACAACATTTTGATTCACATTTTATTTCTATCCACTTCCTCAGAATCTTACTTTTTCTAGTTTCTTTTCTTTCTAGGAGAGATACTATTTCTTCCAATATATCTAGGAATTTTACCTGTACTCTCAAGTGGAATCAGAGTAATATAAAATCACTCCTCTGGCAGGGGAAATATAAATTCAGAAATATGAGTAGCCCTTTTAAGAAGGGAATTGGCTTTTGGTTAAAGAGAAATGAGGAAGCAATCCCATAGTTCTTTGTTTATTCAGGTGCAGTGCAGAAAATGGCCTCTTGTGAGTTACACAGCTTATTACAAAGCTTAGTCTGGGTGGACTAACATCAAGAGTGCATGCAGAGGCCATTTTGCTGTACTTTGGCTTTCCTTCCTGGATTTCATTTGCCTTTAGTTTATTGTCACTCAATATCCAAGGAGATAAGAACCTTCTCAGATGTGTAACAGAGTCTATCTTTATCTTAAAATATAAACACTAACCTTTATGTCTGGGCACTCTTACAGGCTTGTGAAACACCTTAGATAACCACACAAGGCCATTGTATTAGCCAAAGCGGTGCTAATGCAAAATAACAGAAACTGGTTGGCTTTCATAAAGGGTATGTATTTGGGGTAGAAGATTACAGTTACCAGGCCATAAAGCATAAGTTTCTTCCCTCACCAAAGTCCATTGCCACGTGTTGGAGCAAGACAGCCGTCGACGTTTGCCAGGGTTCAGGCTTCTTGGGTTCCTCTCTTCCCAGGGCTCCATTTCTCTCCAGGCTTAACTCCTCCGTTTCCTCCACAAGGGCAGCTGTCCACTATCAGGCGAATGGCTATCTCTTTTCCCAGGGCCTTCTCTCCTTCCTCATGACCAAGCTCCTCTGTGTGCTTACTTCCCTGGGCTCTAGCATTAAAACTCCACATCAGAACTCCAACTCAAAACTCACTCTGTCCTATGCCATGTCTTTTATCTTTGATTCCCCACCCACCAAGGGGTGGGACTCAACATCCTACTGACGTGGCCCAATCAAAGCCCTAATCATAATTTAATCATGCCCTGAGGAACAGACCAGTTTACAAGCATAATCCACATCTATTTTTGGAATTCATAACTATATCAAACTGCCACAGCCATCAACATGCCAGTGGGGAAGACAGTGGAGTGGAGCAACTCCCCAGCCTGAATCCAGGCTCTGAAGTTTTAGTGGTTGTGGCTTCTGGCACGAGCTCTAGTGTGGGAGAATGAGCACCACATATAGGCAGAAGCTGAGATGTGAGTGGAGAGAGAACCATTGCTTTTGTCCCTGAGGTCTTCTCTACCCTGCCTTGTTATGGATTGTTTAGTCAAAAAACTTCTTGTTTAACTACATTTGATCTGGGTTTCTGTCACTAGTAACCAAAAGAGCCCTGAGCAGTACCTGTGCCCCAATAGTGGGAACCCAGTCCCTGGGGGTCATTGTCAATATCTGGTAGGGTGGGGTTGGATCTGGACACTAGACCTGCAGGCCTACACCTGGATGCCCAAGTGGGAGGGAAGGGAGAAAAGAGGGCAGCCCGATGAACAGTTCAGGGGTTGAAGTAGTAGCTTCTTCCTCTGGATTCCTTGCCAAAGTCACCTTGGCAAACCAAGCTGGCAGCATTTGTAAAAGGCAAGATGAGAAGAATAGTTCCCAAGCTTTATGCAGACTCCTTCCCTAGTTTTCAAAGGCCATTGATAGCTCCCTGTTTCAAGGGGAAGCATTCCACAGAGGTCTGTTTGCTCCAAGCATCAGATTCAATACTAGCTTTGCCCTCTCTCAATAATAAACCTTTACTGGGCTTTCAGGTACTGCCATGTTTTATTGCAATATGCAATATGAGGTTGGTACTATTATTACAGCTCCATTTTCCCCCTTAATTAGAAAACTTGTGGATTTATAGAAAAGTCATGCATAAAATACAGGATTCCCATATACACCCCACCAACACCACCTGGCATTGGTGTGGAACATTTGTTACAATTGGTGATAGCATGTTTTTATAATTGTACTATTAATCAAAGTCCATGGTTTGATTTAGCGTTCACTGTGTAGTGTTGTTCCATGGATTTTTTTTTAAATGTATATTCTGTTATCATATATACAATCTATTTGCCCTTTCAATCATATTCAGATATATATTTCAGTGCTGTTAATTGCATTTACAATGTTGTACTACCTTTACCATCATCCATTACCAAAACATTTCCATCAATCCAAATAAGAACCCTGTATATTTTAAGCCTTATTTTCCCATTCCCTATTCCTACTGTGTCCCCTGGTAACCTATATTCTAGATTCTGACTCTATGAGTTTGCTTATTCAATAGTTTCAATTCAGTGAGATCATATAATATTTGTCCTTTGGTGTCTGGCTTATTTCACTTAACATGATGTCTTCACTCAACAGGGTCATCCATGTTGTCACATGTATTCGGACTTCATTCCTTTTTGTGGTTAAATAATATTCCATTGTATATATAGATCACATTTTATTTATCCATTCATCAGTTGATGGACACTTGGGTTGCTTCCATCTTTTGGCAATTGTGAATAAAGCTACTATTAGCATCGGTGTGCAAATATCTGTTTGAGCTCCTGCTTTCAATTCTTTGGGGTATATACCTAGCAGTGGGATGGCTGGGTCGTATGGTAGTTCTATACTTAGCTTTCTGAAGCACCACCAAACTGTCTTCCACAGTGACTGCACCATTTTACATTGCCACCAGCTATCAGAGGTGTTCCTTTTCTCCGCAGCCTTGCTAACACTTGTTATTTTCTGTTTTTCTTTTTTTTTTTTTAATAGCAGCCATTCTAATGGGTGTGAAATGGTATCTCATTGTGGTTCTGATTTGCATTTCTCTAATGGCTAATGATGTTGAGCATCTTTTCATGTGCTTTCTAACCATTTGTGTATCTTCTTTGGAGAGATGTCTGTACAAGTCTTTTGCCCATGTTTTAATTGGGTTGTTTGTCTTTTTGCTGTGAAGTTGAAGGATTTATTTATATATACTGGATATTAATTCTTTGTTGGATATGTGGTCTCCAAATATTTTCTCCCATTGTATAGGTTGTCTTTTTACTTTCATGATAAAGTTCTTTGAGGAACAAAAGCTTTTTATTTTGATGAGGTTCCATTTATCTATTTTTTCTTTTGTTGCTTGTGCTCTGGGTATAAAGTCTAAGAAACTATTACCTAACACAAGGTCCTGAAGATGTGTCCCCACATTTTCTTCTAGGAGTTTGACAGTTCTAGCTCTTATATTTAGGTCTTTGATCCACTTGGAGTTGGTTTTTGTATATTATGTGAATATAGTCTCTTTTTTTTTGCAAATGGATATCCAGTTTTCCCAACACCATTTGCAGAAGAGACTGTTCTTTCCCAAATGAGTGGTCTTTGGCACCTTGTCAAAAATCAGTTGGCCATAAATGTGAGGGTTGATTTCTGAGCTCTCAATTCTATTCCATTGGTCTATATGTATGTCCTTGTGCCAGTACCATGCTGTTTTGATTATTGTGGCTTTGTAATAACTTTTTCTTTTTTTAAAGATTTATTTCTTTACTTTTATTTATATCCCCCACCCCACCCCCACCTTGCTGTCTGTGTCCATTTGCTGGGTGATCCTCTGTGTCTGTTTCCTGCCTTCTCTTCTCATCCTTCTCCTCCAGTCTTCACCGGGATTCAATCCAAGGGACCTCCAATGTGGGAGAGAGGCACCCTGTCACCTGCACCACCTCAGTTCCTGGTTCTGGCGTGTCTCATCTTGGCTCTCTCTTATGTCTCTCCCCTGCTGCATCATCACCTTGCTGCATGGCTCAGTGGGGCCTGGCTCACCACGCGCGTGCGTGCGGGGTGGTGGCTCACCTGCATGCCTTCTATTTTTATTTTACCAGGAGGTCCCAGGGAGCGAACCTGGGTCCCTCCATATGGCAGACAGATGCCCAACCACTTGAGTCACATCCACCCCCCTGTAATAACTTTTAAGATCAGGAGGTATGAGTCCTCCTGCTTCATTTTTCTTTTTCAAAATGGCTTTAGGTAATTGGGGCCCCTTACACTTCCATATAAATTTGATGATTGGCTTTTCCATTTCTGCAAAAAAAGGCTGTTGGAATTTTTATTGGGATTGCATTGAATCTATAAATCATTTTGGGTAGTATTGACATCTTAATGATATTTAGTCTTCTAATCCATGAACATGGAATATCCTTCTATTTTAGTTTGTTAAACTGCCAAAATGCAATATACTAGAAATAGGTTGGCTTTTATGATGGGGATTTACTTGTAAGCTTACAGTTCTGAGGCCATGAAAATGTCCAAATCAAGGCATTATCAGGCGATGCTTTCTCTCTGAAGACTGGCTGTCAGCAATCCTGGCAAAGCACATGGAGGCATCTGCTGCTCTCTCCCTTCTCTTCCAGGTTTCGTTGCCTTCAGTTTCTGGCTTCCTCTAACTTTCTCTCTGCTACTATGACTTTCTCTTGGCTCCTGTGGCTTTTTTCTCTGGCTCTCTCTCTCTGTAGTCATCCCTTTTATAAAGGACTCCAGTAAAAGGAGTAAGACCCACCCTGGGAAATGCCTTACTGAAGTAATTTAATCAAATGGTCCCACCTACAATAGGTACACACCCAAAGGAATGGATTAGTTCTAAGGACACGATTTTTCTGGGGGTCCATAAAAGTCTCAAATTACCACATCTTCCATTTATTTAGGTCTTCTTTAATTTCTTTTAGCAATGTTGTGTAGTTTTCTGTGTATAAGTCCTTTATATCCTTGGTTAGATTTATTCTTAGATATTTGATTTTTTTGTTTTTTAGTCGCTACTGTGAATGGAATTTTTCTTTCTTGATTTCTTGCTCTGATTGTTCATTGCTTGTGTATAGAAACACTACTAATTTTGGGGTATTCATCTTGTACTCTACCACTTTGATGAATTAATTTATTAGCTCTAGGAGCTTTCTTGTGTACAGCTCCATTATATAGATAAGAAAATTAAGGCACAAAGAGAATAAGTACCATGCCCAAGGTTACTTATTCTCTTGTGACTGGTAAGAGGCAAAGTTGGGATAGGGTATCTGGCTATCTGGCACCAGAGCTAGCTAGCCCAGCAGAGAAATTTAAATTCAACACCTCACAGAATATCCACTATAAGCAAGTTTTGCCCCAGGGCATTTCACAGCTGTTACCTCTTTATTGATACCTCTTCAAGGCAGATGAATGTCATGCACATTCTCCTCTCCCTCTAAACCCCTACAAAATTATAGTAAAGAAATGAGAAATATATTCACTCATGAGGATAAAGAACATGAAAGAAGACAATAATGGGTGAGAGATTTGAACACTTTTTTTAAAAAGCGATGAGCAGAACAAGGAGGGAGAGAGAACTGATTTAAGAAGCCTCAGACAGAGGCTGCAGAGTGGTTCTCTGATGAGAAGAGAACGGGTTCACGCAGAATCTCAACATCTGCTCTTTGGTGGTCTAGAGAACCACAGTAGAGGAAGCTGTGGGCCTGCATCCAGGGCAGAGGGACCACCAGGTTGATTCTTCTCTTATATACTCCCTACCCTATACTACCACCACTATCACCCTTAAATAAGACACAGGGAAATTATTCTGTTGAGAAGTTGAACTGGCAGGGTCGGCTTCATGGGTGTGCAGCTTGTGCAACCAGACAAGGACCTACACTTAGAAGCGCCCACGGTTTAATGCCCTGCTGTTGCCATTTTGAAACTCTTCATGATTTTGGAATAAGGGGCTCTTCATTTTCATTTTTCACTGAGCCCTTGAAATTATGTAGCTAGTCTTATGAACTGACGAGGCTCAGCTGTAGAGATGCCAGGTGCAGCCGGTGGCTGGAGCAAGCCACCACAGAATTAAGTTGAATGTCAAATGCTGAACCGTGAGACTCTACCCTCTTCCCCTGCCCTGCTTCCACAACACCAGTCACCACACATTTAGTACCGCCCCACACCCCAATTTTATCACAATTTCTTCCAAGTTTTATTAGCTTAGTAGGTTTGAAGGAATTCCTGACCCCACTCATGGTGTAGCTAATTTACTTCACTACGTTCTATGATTCCAATCATCTCTGTACTGCCCATTTCCCCACATTCCTTTCACACTTTTTTGGTTGTGCTTTCCACCACAATTCCTCCATCATGTTTACTGATGGAGTCTCTTCTGGAGAGCCCAAATGGCCCAGAGAAAAGGCTTATAGACACAGACCTTTAAAAGTAACAAAAAGGCCCCTATTACTCTATAGTGAATCCCCCTTTCATGCACTTTGAGCTTTTAGTTAGATCTCAGATATAAGCAGTCCCTCCAGTCGTGATCACCAGACATTTAAGGAAAGCCTCAATATGAAAGTCAGATAGCAAATAATAAAAATAAAAACAAACAAACAAAAAAATAAACCACACACACACACAAAACAAATAGGAGGGGATAAAAGGAATCTGGACAAAATTGACACAAAGAAGGAAGTCGAAGAAAATTTCAACCAAAAAATTGTAAGTTACAGACTATAGTTAGTAGTAATACTTTCACGATGCTCTTTCATAATTTGTAAACAAATGTTTCACAACAATGCAAAGTATTTGTGGTGGGGTGAGGTGTGGGAGCCCTGTATGATGTTATGCATGTTTGTTTTGTAAGTTCACAATGTTTACTGAACATTTATAGTTTATGCATGTTCATGTATGAAAGATATACTTCAATAAATTGTTTTTTAAAAAATTGTAAGTACCATTCTCAAAAATAAATAAGTAAAAGAGAACACTTAAATCTGAAATAAGGAACAGGAGTCTATAAAAAAAAGAAACAATCAAAGAACAAGAAAGAGTATATGGAAATTAAAAATACAATATAATCGCAATGTAAAAATTTGATAGTGTGTATAGATGATGAAGTTGAAAAATATATCCATGAAGCCAGATTAAAGAGAGAAGGATATGGACATTAGGAGGGTAGGAGGGATAATATAAGAAAATTGGAGGCTTGGTATAAGAATCCAACATCTGACTAATAGGAATTCCAGAAAAACAGAAGAGAAGAAATTATCAAAGAAATAATACAATATCTCCAGATTATGAGCCCAATAAATGCCCAGCCCAACAAATGAAAAAAGATCTACACCAAGGAACATTATCATGACATTTCAGAACATGAGAGAGAAAGAGAAGAGCCTAAAGCCTTCCGTATGAGGGAGGGGGGGAAGCCACACAAAATGGATGGGGAAATAGAATTGGATTTTACAAATATGACACTGGAAGCTGAGGGAAATTGATTCAGATGATTATTTATCTTTACTGATTTTCTGTTTACTTGTTCTATCAATTACTGAGAAAGGAGTGTTGAAGACTCCACTGTAATTGTGGATTTGTATTTTTCTCATTTCAAGTTCTAACAGCTTTTGTCTCATGAAGTTTGAATCTCTGTTATTAGGTGCATACCCATTTAGGATTTTTATGTCTTCTTGGAGAATTTACCTCTTTATCATTATGTGATGCCTTTCTTTATCCCTGATAATATTCCTTGTTCTAAAGTTAATTTGTTTGATATTAAGATAGCTACTCCAGCTTTTGTTTGGTTAGTGTTTACATCTTACGTATTTTTCCATTTATGTGCATTTAATGTGATTACTGATATGATTAAACTTGCTATCATTCTCTATCTGTCCTTTGTTTCTTTATTATGCTTTTTCTGCCTCTTCTTGGGTGAGTTGAGCACTTTCTATGACTCTATTTTCTCTCCTCTATTGAATTACTATTTATACCTCTTTAAAATTATTTTAGTGGCTGCATAGAGTTTACAATATACATTTTTAAATAATCAGAGTCTATCTTGAAATAATAATACAGCCTTCATGTGTAGTACAATGGCTTTGTAACAGTATATTCTCAAATTCTTCCTCACATCCTTTAAGCCAGGGATTCTTAATAAGGGGTCCATGAGCTTGAATTGAAATTTAAAAAAACAAAACATTATTCTTGTGGGGACGTGTTGCTATGGGTGTAATATATTTATTAAATAATACACAGTACAGTGTGGACTTAGTTAGGGGTCCATGGTTTTCACCTGACTGGCAAAGGGGTCTGTGGAACAAAAAAGGTAAGAACCCCTGCTTTGAGTTATAACTTATACTTTACCTTATGCTTTAAACATGTAATGTATTGCTATTATTTTGCTTAAAGCAGTCAGTTATCTCTTAGAAAAATTAAAATAAGAGAATATGACTTTTATTTGACTTTCATTTACTCCATCTCTAGCTCTGCTCATTTGTTTATGTAGATCCAGGTTTCAGTCTGAAATTTTTTTTTGGCCTGAAGAACTTCTTTTATTATTCTTGTAGAGCAGGTCTGTTGGCAATGAATTTTCTAAGTTTTTGTTTGTTTTTGAAAATATTTATTTCTCCTTCATTTTTGAAAGATATTTTTCCTGGGCTGTCAGCTTTTTCTTTCAGCACTCTAAAGTTGCCACTTGACTGCCTTCTTATTTTCATATGAGAAATTTGCTGTAATTCTTATTTTTGTTTCTCTGTATGTAATGTTTCTTTTTTCTTTATTTGTCTTCAAGATATTTTCTTTGATTTTGGTTTTAGTAATTTGGATATGATATGCCTAAATGTGTGTGTGTGTGTGTTTTGTTTGTTTTGTTATTTATCTTGCTGGTATTTTCTGAGCTTTTTGGATCTATGGTTTATGTTTTTCACTAATTTTAGAAAATTCTCAGCCATTATTTCTTCATATACTTGTTTTGTCCATTCACTCTCTCTTCTCATTCTGAAATTCCAAATATGCATATATTAGACTGCTATTGTCCCACAGTTTTGAATGGTCTTTCCTGTTTGCCCTGTTTTTGTTTTGTTTTTCACTCCTTTTTTTTCTCTTTGTATTTCAGATTGGGTTATTTCTATTGACTATTTCCAAGGTTATTGGTTATTTCTTCAGTGACATTGAGTCTACTGACGAGCCAGTTGTTTCTGTACTTTGCCTTTCTAGAATTTCCATTTGATTCTTTTTTTATACCATTTCTTATACTTTCTATCTCTTTGCTGAAGCTACTCAACAATCTTGCATGTTGTCAACCTTTTCCATTATAGCCTCTAACATATGAATCAGCATTGTTTTAAATATCCTGTCAGATAGTTGCAACTTCTGTGTCATAGTTGAGTCTGATTCTGATCATTGTTTTGTCCCTTAAGAGTTTGTCTTAGGAAGTGGATGTGGCTCAAGCAATTGGGCTCCCGTCTACCACATGGGAAGTCCAGGGTTAGATTCCTAGTGAAAAGCAAGTTGGTCCAAGCAGAGTGCTGGCTCACGCGGAGTGCTGGCCCACATGGAGTGCTAGCCTGCACGGGGTACTGGCTCACATGGAAAGCTGGCGCAGCAAGATGACACAACAAAAAAGAGACACAGAAGAGATACAATAAGAAACGTAGCAGACCAGGGAGCTGAGGTGGCACAAGAGATTGAGCAGCCTCTCTCCACTCTGGAAGTTCCCAGGATCGGTTCCTGGTGCTACCTAAATAGAAGACAAGCAGACACAGAAGAACACACAGAGAACAGACAGTGAGCTCAAAACAATCGGCGGGGGGGAGTGGGGGGGAGATAAATAGATAAATAAATCTTAAAAAAAAAAAAAGGGTTTGTCTTTTTATAACATTTTGTATGCCTTATAATTTTTTTATTGGAGATAGATACCTTGTGTAACACAAAAAGGCTTAGGTAATAATTTTTATGCTTGGCAATGGGCACATCATTCCTTCTACTAGGCCTTTAGTATTGGAGTTTGAATTCATTTAAATAGGAGTTGGACTGAGTTCGAGGTTAGTTGTGGCTATGGTTACCCTCTGTGTACCACAGGCTTTGAATTCCAATAGGAATATGCTGAGTTTAGGAAAGGAGTTGGTTTATCAGAGCAAGGTCTGTTCAGTTCTGAGCTGTAGGTCTTCCTTTTGTGCTGTGCCTTAGAGAGAGTCTGTTTGAACACTTCTGTTTCTCTCCTCTCTCCCAATATTCCACTGTTACTTGTTATTTAAAGCTGGCTAGTTTGGCATTGTGGAGCATGGTGGAGTGCGTTCTCTGTTGTTCTGATTTGACTTAGGTATTGGGTATTGGGAGTGTAGCCTTCTCAGTCTCCTGCCCCTCACCCAAGAATAGGTTTTTCTTTTCATCTTTGTTCCCATTTATAATGTGTTTTCACCAGTGCCCTAAGGGCAGCAGTTCTTATTGCTCTCCCACTTTACCCTTCCACCCCTCCCCACCCTACACACACAGATTAAGGCTTATATTTATTAGAGAAAATGGGAGAAAGGATCTAGGCCTAGTTTTTTGCCTCACCCATAAGGGCTGCTATGAGGGAATTGTTGGGTCAATTGACAAAATTGGGATTTGCACTGTTGATTAAAGTATTGTACCAATATTCAGGGAAGCAGCTGTACCTCAAGTGGTTGAGCACCTGCTTCCCATGTACAAGGTCCTGAGTTCATCCCCAGTACCTCCTAAAAATAAAACAAACAAACAAATGATAAAAAAACAACTCTCATTGGGGAGTGGATGTAGCTCAGTGCTTGCTTCCCATGTATGAAGTCCTGGGTTCAATCCCTAGTACTTCCTAAAACACACACACACACGTATATATTTTCCAATATCCTGAAGTTGATAACTTTAGTATAGCTATATAAGAAAATATCCCTGTGATATACTGAAGGATTAATAGGTAAAGGGGCATGAGGCATGTAACCTACTCTCAGAAGATTCAGAATAGATATATTAGGTAGGTAGATAATAACCAAACAAATATGATAAAATTTTTTAAAATTTGTGAATTAGGATGAAGAGTATAAAAGTTTTCGGTGTCATATTATTGCAACTTTTCTGCAAATTTGAATTTATTTCACAATACAAAAATTTTTTTAATTTAAAAGAATCAATACGTTCCATCCAGGTTGTAGAGTTCTGGAAGTACCATCAATCCCATCCTGTGATGGTTAAGTTCATGTGTCAACTTGGCCAGGTTATGGTGTCCAGTTGTTTGGTCAAGCAAGCATTGGCCTGATTGTTACTGTGAGGACCTTTCGTGGGCTTAAGTCACCAGTTAGTTGACTGCATCTATGGCTGATTACATCTACAATCAATTTAGGAAATTGTGTTGGAGAAGTATCATTCAATCAGTTGAAGGCTTTAAAAGGAGAAGTGATGATCTCAGTCAGAAAAGAGTATTTCCATCTCTACTTCAGCCAGCCAGCATCTCCTGGGGAATTCATAGAAAACCTTCCTCGGAGCTCCCAGTTTGCAGCCTGCCCTACAGAATTTGGACTTGCCCATCACCACAATCATGTGAGACAATTTTTTTTTTTTCTTACCAGGAGGTCCCAGGGATCGAACCCAGGTCCCTCCATATGGGAGACGATGCCCAACCATTTGAGCCACATCCGCCCTGACAATTCTTATTTTTAAAAATCTCATAATATGTACAGATATTTCCTCTTGGTTCTGTTTCCCTAGAGAACCCTGACTGGGACTTTAATAAACTTTTAAATAAAAAAAATTTTATTTTTTTATTTTTTAGGAGGTAC
>JAQZBX010085862.1:0-13063 GCA_029593785.1 Cabassous unicinctus
TTACCAGGTCACTTATGCTGACTGGTAAGAATGGCAAGAATGATAGTGACAGCTTATTGAGTGCTTCCCACGGGGTGAAACAGCTTCTGGCAACAATGTCACCTCAGCCTCAGTACCACCTTGGAAGCAGATGTTACCTATGTAACAGGTGAAGAGGCGCGGCCAGGCAGGCCGAGGCCCACACCTAGGACGTGGGGAGGCTGCCGGGTCCTGGAATGGAGGGCTGGGGAGGACGGCCGGGGCCGACTGTCCAGAGGCCTGACGGACCCATCTGCTCTTGCCCAGGTGTTTGTGCTCTGCCACGGCCTCCTGCAGCTCTGCCAGCTCCTGTACAGCGCCTACTTCAAGAGCAGCCTCACCACCATCGAGAAGCGCTTTGGCCTCTCCAGTTCCTCCTCGGGTCTCATTTCCAGCCTGAATGAGGTAAGCAGGAAGTATGGGTCTGTATGAGTCAGGGCTCTCTAGGGAAACAGAATCAACAGGAGATATCTGTCAATAATATGAGATTTTATAAGAGTCTCTCACGTGACCATGGGGATGCACAAGTCCAGGTTCCGCAGGCAGGCTGCAAACCAGGGGCTCTGATGAAAGTCCGATGAAAGGTCCTTGATGAATTTCTGGGAGAAGTTGGCTGTCCAAAGATGAGCTGGGAAATTCTCTCTGAATGTTGAAATCACCTCCCCTTTTAAGGCATTCAAATGATTGGATAAAACCTTCACCCACTGCTGACAGCAATCTTCCTGATTGATGCAGATGTAATCAGCCATCCTCACAGTAAACTCACTGGTAACCAAAGTCCATAAATGTTTTTGTATCACAATTAGCCCAGTGCTTACTTGACCAAACACCTGGACACAATTACCTGGCCAAGTTGACACATTAGCCTAACCATCACAGGGTCCATCTGACCCCACCAGCATGCCTCCTTGGATCCACGACAAGCCTCCTCTGGAAGAGCAGAGGAGCAGGGAACTGGGATGTGCAGATGGGATGAGGCTTCTGTCTCTGCATGGGGACCCAGGGAATGGAGACAACCAGATCCAACTTGGGTGATGGGGGCAGCTCCACTTCCTGATGCCTTATCTACCCCTGGCCTCAGGTACTCTGCTCATTCCCCGCTTCCCAGATGAGGATGCCGAGGCTTGGCAAGTGCAGATGGCTTGCCCAAGACATGCAGACCTGTCTGCCTCCAAACATTGTGTCTTTGATGGAGTTCTGTGATGACCCTTGAGTTTGCATGGCTTCTGCTCACTTGCCAGTCCAAGGAGAGCTGAGCCCCAGACATACAGGTGGGAAAACAGCTACAGACCCAGGCAGTTCGTGTCCTAGGAGATCATGTGAACCAGAGCTGCTCAGTGGCCTTGACTCCCAGGCCAGCTCAGCTCTCTATGGCCATTTCGCACTGTCCCTCAGTGACTACAGATCAAAGCTAGAGGAAAGGAGGGTGGGCCGAGGGACAAGGGCAGGAGGTCAGAAGGCACAGTTTGCCAGGAGTCAGTGGCAGTGGGGCGAGAGAGGCAGGGGAAGCCAGAGCTCCTCCACCATGGCTGCAGCAGAGTGAGATGGGGCGCCCAGGCATGGTTTTTCTCTCTTTTCCTCCCCTCCACTGTTCCTATATGGAGACAGTGGTTTCGTCCTCCCAAGGCCCGAGCTGTGGCTCTGGAGCATGGCTAGATCTTCCCTTGACGCAGTGAAATTCAGGTAGATGTGGTAATTTAGAGACGTGGGGCTCCCCCAGAGCCAATTCTGGCTCAGATGGAGCTGTAAAAGAAAAGACGATGTCTCCTCTGGACTCCTGGGCCACGTGTGTGTGTCTTCACCGCTTTCTGTGTATGTCTCTGTGTGTCTGTGTCTGACTGTGTCTATGTGTACCCAAATGTGTTTCTGACTTTGTGTCTGTTTGAGTCTGCTAAGCTGCTGAGAGCATATACCAGAAACAGGTTGACTTTTACAATGGAGATTTATTCATTTACAAGCTTACAGTTCTGAGACTCTGAAAATGCCCAAATCAAGGCATCATCAGGCAATGCTTTCTCCCCAAAGACCAGCTGCCGGGGATCCTGGACTCCTCTTTCATATGGCAAGGCACATGGTGGCATCTGCTGGTCTCCCCCTTCTCTTCAAGGTTTCACTGCTTTCAGCTTCTGGCTTCCATGGCTTGCTTTTTGCTTCTGTAGCTTTCTCTCTATCTCTCCCTCTGTATTCATCCTTTTTATAAAGGACTCCAGTAGGAGGATTAAGACCCACTCTGGGCCATGCCATAACTGAGGTAACCTCATCAAATGGTCCCACCCACAATAGTTTACACCCACAGGAATGGACCAGCTCTAAGCACATGGTTTTCTGGGGGTATATACAGTCTCAAACTACCACAATATCTTAGTATGTTTGTGCCTGTTAGTGTGACCAAAAGATCAGAGAAGACCTTCATGAGAAGGTTAAGTTTGAGCAGAAACCTGAAGTTGGTTAGATAAGAAGGGAGCCCTGTGAACATGTAAGGGGAGAGCAGTGCAGTCAAAAGAAGGCAAAGCAAGTACAAAGGCCCTGAGGAGGGCATGTACCTGGCATGCTGAAAGAACAGCAGAAGGCAGAGTGACTAGAATGGAGCAAGGGAGAGGGGGAGAGAAAAGAGAGCAGATCAGAGAGGTAACAGGGCAGGGGACAGGCTGCACAGGACTCTGGATGCCCTGGGATAGACATTGCCTTTTACCGTTGGAGGATTTGAGTAGAGGGAACATGGTCTGACATTCCCACAGGACCACTCTGGCTGCTGGGTGGAGAATAGACTCCAGAAGGGCAAGGGTGGAGGCAGGGAGGCCAGGTAGGAGGACATTGCAATCATTCAGACAAGGTATAATGGTGGCATAGACCAGGGTGTTGGTGGTGGAGGTGGTGGGAAGTGGTTGACTTCTGGGTGGGTATTGAAGGTCGAGCCAGTGGGATTTGCTGATAGAATGGATGTGGGTATGAGAGAGGAGTCACAGATGATGCTCAGGCCATTTGCTTGAGCCACTGGGAGGACAGAGGTGCTGTTTACTGAGATGAGAAGGACTGGAAAGGTTTTGGATGTGATATGTCTGTGGGAGTTAAAAGCACACACAGAGCATGTAAAGCCACAGAACTGGATGAGAGCACCAAGTCAAGAGCAGAAGTGCAAGACCTGAGCTCTGGAGCCCAACAGTGAGAGATCAGGGAGATGAGGCAGTACAGCCAAGGATATTAAGAAGGAGCAGTCCAGAGAGACAGGAGGAAAATTAAGAGAGGGTGGTGTCATGGAAATGCAGTGAAAGATTTGTTCCAGAAAGAAGGAAATGATGGTGCTGAGAGATCAAGACAAGAACTGAGATTTGACCAGTGAGTACAGAAATGAGGTCATTGGTTGTGACCTTGGCAAGAGCCATGTACCAAGACTCTGGCCCCTAATTCCCAAGACAGAGGTACTTGCTCCTCCAGCCAGGAGGAGACTGCGGTGTGGACAGAGTGGGGTTCGCGGCTGCTGATATTCAGGGGTCCTTTAATCCTGGTGAAATTGCCTTCTGGGGCAGAGAATCATCTCCTTGGTTGGAGACATGATCAGAAGCCCTGCCAGCACTGCCTTTACCAATTAAGAGCCTGCTCCCAAGTTGAAGCCTTCAGTTCCCTTCCCTGACTGTGTGAGGCTTAGAGAGCACATCCTTCCGGTAAACACCGGGAATGTGGGGTTATTGATGTTTCCAGCTGGGAAGGTTCTTAGGGGTGATTTGGTCCTCATGCCTCATTTTATGGAAGTGGAAACGGGCCAAAGAAGGGGCAGGGAGAGGTTAGTAGCAGAGCCGAGGCAGAAACCGACTTCTGCAAGAGGCAGTAGACACTCTAATAAAGATACACGCTTTAACGTCAGGCAATCCTGGGTTCAGGTCTTTGGCTAGCCACCTCCTAACCTTATGAACATGGGCAAGTTACTTGATAGTCTGAGCCTCTGAACCTCATCTATAAAATGGGTTGCTGTATGATTAAGTGAGATGTGCATGTTGCCTGCTTGTTATTCTGAAGACCAAGCCAGAGTCCTTAGGGAGGAAGCCAGCCAGCATTGGAGGTTTCCTTGGATTTGCCCCAAATTGTTTGGTCCTGAGATGGTTGAGGCTTAGGCCAAGAGCTTGTCCCAGTCTCCAGATACTTCCCTCAGCCTGGCCTAGGAGGCCATGCGCATCTTGTCCCATTGTGAGGATCTCTGGGCAAGTTATAACACCACAGCCCTGCCCGGGCTCCAGCTGACTCTAGGCACCCTCTTGCCTCTCAGGTCTCCTCTATGGGGTCTCTGGTCTCACTGGGCCCTCTGCTCTCTCCGCAGATCAGCAATGCCATCCTCATCATCTTTGTCAGCTACTTTGGCAGCCGGGTGCACCGTCCGCGGCTGATAGGCATTGGGGGTCTCCTCCTGGCTATGGGAGCCTTCTTCCTCACCCTGCCACACTTCCTCTCGGAGCCTTACCAATACACTGTGGCCAGTGCCGGTGAGTATCCCCAGCCCCCGCTTCTAGGGAGAAGAAACCTGTGGGCATCTCACAAAGCTAGTGGGAATGCTCCTGGGGCAATAGATTCCACTCCGGGCCAGGGTGACCTCTCCACCAGAAAGTTCCCTGGGCTTCTATTGTTTTGTTTCTCCATGAAGCACATCTGAGGCTTGGAGCATATCTGAAGTATGCTGAGATATGGAGCAGCTGTCTGAGCTCTGGCTTGTTGAGGAAGGAGCATGCTGTTTGTGACTCAGCTCCCCCTCTGCTTCCCTGCCTACAATGACCCAAAGTCCACATGCTGGAGATACTTGTGAGCAGTACCTGCAATGGTCTTGGCGGGAGGAGGGGCAGAGGGTTGCCGATGATGAGATCTGTGGTTTTTCTCAATGCTTAATCATAACACTTCCTGACATTTACACTTTCATCTACCATTCATCCTAGTTGCAATGCACTCTCATTCTGTGATTTCCTTTGATTGCCTTGGATACTGTGACAGGAGGGAAAAGGTCTAAGAAGAGGACTTGTGACTCAATAATATCCAGTAACTTTTCCAAGCACAGCCAATCAGTCAGGGAGAGAGAAACTCAGTCTCCTAACTCTTAGAATAGTGGCCCTCCTGAGACACCATACCTCTTGTTCTTAATGATATGTCCTGTGGCAGGGTGAGACGTGGGAGGCTCTTACAAGATTCATAAGCACAGTAGTAAACAATATGGAATTGCCAAGAGCTCCCTTTTCTTTACATTTTATTTTATTTTTCAATATGAAAGAAAATTCAAAATATAGCAAAGTAAATAAAACAATATAACAGACACCTATATTCAGACTGCCAAGATCTACCAGTTTTCCTTCAGATATTTCTTTTTTAAAAAGAAATAAAACAGTGCCTCCCTCCTTCCCTGCTCCTCCCTCCTTCCCCAGAGGTAGTCACCATCCTGTAGTCAGTGTGCTTAGGCCCATTGCTTATTTCTGTACTTTTCCGCCTTCTAGTGTCCTATTGCTTTAGTCCTATTTTTTTCTTCATACTGGTTTGGAAGTTAGACATTGCTAGTTACATTTACATTTTAAAATCTTTTAAAAGGTGTTGTAGAGTAAAATTGACCTCACAGTCAAACATTCTAGAACACATAAGGAAATAACCCACTGTGAACAGAAGCAAGCAGACATAAAACTTTGGGAGGGTTAGCGTCTTCAAAACTCGAGCTAATAGAACAATCTCAGACTATAAAGTGAATGCATTTAAAATAATTGAAGAAATCAAAGAAGGAAGGGAAACCATAAGGCAAGAATAAGAAATCATGAAAATGGGACAGAGAGGTTTGAAAAACTGTCATAAGAACTTCTAGGAATTAGCAAAGTATAGAGAGCCATTAAAATGTATAATCTAAAGGATGGATTAGACATCAAAATAATAGAGCTGGAGAGAGACTAAGTGAACAGAAAGACATACTTGAGAAAATTGCCCAGGATGCAGCACAGATGCATAAAGCACTGGAAACTATGAAAGAGAGGTTAAGAGACAAGAAACTAGAAATGAAAATGTCACATATATATGTTTGTGTGTGGATAGATAGATGGATAGAGACAGATGATAGCTAGATAGATAGATAGATATACATGTAGGTAGATAGATAGCAGTTAAGCAGTTCTGGAAGGAAATGATGGAGTGAATAGGCATATGGCAATATTGTGAGCATTTTTGGCTGAGAATTTTTCATATTTAAATAAAAACCTTAATCAAAAGAAAAAGCACACTGAACTCCAAAAAATAATTCATTCTCAGACTCCTTATGGGGGACATTCAGAACAACAAAGAAATGAGAGAATCTTAAACTCAACGAAGGAGGAAACCCAGAATATTTATAAAGGAAGGACAAGTAGACTGGCAATATCATCAAGAGATACCAGAAGACAGAGGCATGGTGCTTTCAAAGTGCTGAGAGGAAATAACTATCAACTTAAAAACCTATCTGTAGCTAAACTATAATTCAAGAGCAAAGGTAAAATTAAGACAAAGAACTTAGAGATTTTCTCACTCATGCATCCTCCTGAAAATAACACCAAAGAATGTGCCTCAAGAAGATGGAAATTGAATCAACAAGGGTGGGTAAAATGCAAGAAGCAACTGTGGAATTTTTTCCCTGTAGGAATGTTTTTGTGGTCTGGGTGGTGGAACTGGCCCTACAGAGTGATTTTGCTCTTGCATTAACTAAACACTCTAGAACGTCACTTTTCCGGAGCTAATTTTTATATTATTTTGTAGGCTTCAGATAAATTTGCACTGTTTTAAGGGCTGCGGGGGCCAGTTGGTTTTGTGATGAGCAGCCCAGTCCACGAATGCGTGTCTTTGGTCCACTGTATTGGAGCTGAAGATGTCTGAGGATAAATGAACCACCAGGAACATGCTGAGGGAACAATAGACTCTGGTTTGCTTAAATACCAGGTTCTTTTTTCATTCAGGTGTGCAAACCAGGCTTCAGAGATGAATCACTTAGGATGATAGAAGGAATTCCTTTCTGGGTTGTGAGACCTATGAGGGGAGAGACAGGGGGTTGGAATGGAGAAAGAATGGGGCAGGAACGGGCTAATGGTGGAACACCAGCTGGTTTCTGGCCATGGGACTCTTTTCCCCACTTCTCCATAAATCGCCAGTCCTTTCTCATGTGTGCTCTCCTTTGGACTGTTTAAGGGCTGAATCTTGCGTCAGGTGGGCCCAAGGTGAGGTCAGACCTGAGCCCATGGGTCCTGCCCCACCCTCCCCCCACCCCTCAGTCTAGACAAGGATTTGAAGTCAGCTCTGAAGGAGCGTCAGGAATTGCTGGCAACCCTCCCAGCAAGCAGTGTGGCCAGGCTCGCTGCACTGTCTTCTCTCCAAAACCACGGTCCCTGCCTTCCGCCATCAGCCTGAAGACTGGGCTAATGAAATCCGCTAGGGAGCCTGGGGCACTGGGGCCAGGCCCAGCAGAGGGCCTGCTGCCAGGCGCCACACACCGAGGCCTGCTCGCCTGGTAGGCCAGCTCCCCAGGGCCTGGGCCCAAATCCCAGTGGCATTTGCCTCACACAGAGCAGCCACCGGAAGGTGGTGAGGGGGTGGGCCTCTGAAAGCAAGCCTTCTGCTTCTTATTAACAGAGAAGCCCACCACGACCCTCCATGGCTCAGAGAGAAAGATTCTGCCATTCAGTTCTCTGAGCCAGACTCCACTGAGAGAGAACCAAAGGGGGCTGTGAGAGGGCACAGCTTGCAGGAAGGAATCACAGGCCAGGAGAGGAGACTTTTTTTTGTTGCTGCCCATTTTATTTGTATAAATTCTAATTGCAGTAATAGGGCCCAGCAGTCTCCCTCTGTCTGGCTGGGACCAGAGCAGCAGCTGGAAGTGCTCAGGGTTGAGCTACCTTGGGGGCATCTTCGGGGAGTGGGATGAGAAGGGCTTTGGCCCAGGAGCCGGATCCCTGGACTCCAGCTGGGGCTGTGCATGGGTGCCAGTGTAGTGTGTGTGTGTGTTGTGCTAATAGGAGCAAAATAAAAATATTCATAGGGTCCCACTTTGGGGGAAAAGTTGGAAATGTGACTCCTACTTCAGATGTACCCCTGTGAGAATGTGAGTTTTGAATTATGCAAGGTCTTCGGGAACAAATGCATTTCATTAAGTGCGCCGCCACTCGGAACGGTACCAGCCTCTGGAGTCAGACCGTCCTTTGGTCTGGACTTGTCCCTAACGGCTCGGCCATGGGCGTCTTCCTCCCTGCTCTCAGTCTTAGTTCCTTCGTGGTAAAATGGAAACACAAGCGACCCTCTCTCGTAGGGCTGCCGGGGTCCAGAGGATACAATGTGCAGAGTTTAGCGCAGTGGCTGGCGAGGGCAGTAGCCACCGAGCGGCTTTTGCTACTGGATGTGGTGGAGACAATACATGTGTGATGTTGGGTAAACTAGTGGGTCCTCAGGGTCCTAAATGAGGAAGCACCTTGCTTCCTGTGAAGAGCCAAGTCCCACTGCTCTTGGCGGATGGGCTGGGCGGCCTGCGGGCATCTGAAGGAGGCCTCTTCCTCCTGCTCACAGCAGGGTCCTCTGCTCCCGGCAGGGCCCCTCCCTCAGCACAGACCCTGTTGCATCCTCATGCAGGAGTACAGGAGGATTTCTCTCAGTTGAGGCTGCTATTCTGCTCTACCTTTAGGTTGGAGCAGCACGGTATGATGGGAAGAGCAGGGACTTTGCCATTCAAACCCCAGTTCAGCCCTTTACTTTCCAAATCTCTTTAGGCAAGCTACTTAATCTTTCTGAACCTCAATTTCCCTATCTGTGAAAAGGGAACAATAATACCTTTACTTTCTAGGTGCTCTGAGGGTAAAATTAAAGGGAAGTAATATAGATAGAATATCTGGCCCATGTTAGCTGTTCAGCAAATGTTTCTTTTCCTGCTGTTATGGTGGTATTTGAAATCTGTTCCTCATAAGTAATGTCCCCCAGACCTATTACTGTATTTTTGATTGCCGATTTCTTCCCCTTGGAGCAAAGCTGCTCCAGAAATGAACATGGGAAATGAAGAGTAACTATGTGTTTTAGGAAAAAAAATTAAAGGAGAGCTGAATGTTTTGGGAAGCATGGAGACCTTTAACAACTAATTGCTAATTTTAAAAAGGCCATGCAGGCATTTATGGATGTTTAGATTTTCTAAATGTCAGTGGGGTCCGGAAATGTGCCCTGGCGCCTTTGGGGAAAAGACTAGCTGCCCAGCCAAAGCCTCCAAGTCCACTTCTGGAAGGCAAGGAAAAGCTTTATTAGATGGGAAGCAGGCCAACAGGAGACGGTTCTCTCAGGAGATAAGAGAAGGGTCTTCGGAAATTAGCGTCTAGTAAGAATAGGTGTAACCTGTGAAAGGTCCCCCGGCCAAGTCCAGAGGGAAGTCTGCCCACTCGCAGACAATGGATGCGCGCAGGCAGGAAACTTCCTCAAGCAGGGAAGGGAGAGTCCGGTTTTATTTTTGGTGAGGTCAAGAAAAGAAAAGGAAGAGTCACTTTCTAGTCCTTTATTCAGAAGTTTCCAGCACCCCACCCATGCTCACTCATCCCTGTCCCTGGGAAGGGGGCTGGCGGGAAGGCAAAGGGGGGGAAGCCTTGAGAGCCCCCATGACTGCAATCCCTTCCTCAGTGGAGAACACTCAGGGTCCAGAATCAGTCCCCCAATTCGCAGAGTAAAACCCATGCCACCAAACACGTGCGATGTGCAGGGTCCTCAGCTGAGCAGATGGCTTATGACCATCGACCTCGTGATGGTTCAGTGGGGCTTCGGTGGTGTGAACTGGAAATGCTAGGAAGCCGTGGACGACAGAGGAGGGCACGTCGTGCGCAGGGACGTGCGTGTGTGTTTGTAGGGTGTGTAGCTTGTGGTGAGTGAGGTACTTCTACATATGAGAAGTCAAAGGCAGTGAGGAGGTGCATGGGTGTTTTGGGGAGGGGGTTGTGTGTGGAGATGTGGGACGGGAGAATATGTGGGTATGTAGAGAGGGGAAAGGTAGGGGTGGGGTGTGTGGGTGTGTGGAGGGTGGAAACGTGAGGGTATGTGGAGGTAGGGGATATGGAGGTGTATGTGAGGACTAAAATGTTGACAGGTGGGACGTGTGTGTGTGTGTGTGTGTAGGGCGGGGGTTGTAGGTGAGGGGAAAGTGTGTGTGGGGTGAGTGGGTGTAAGGTCAGGGTGGGGCTGCACATCCTGGCCAGTTGAATCTATTTAACTGAGTAGGAAGAGAGAACAAACAAAAGGGAAAAATCACGAAACACATGGGTGTCATTAATTCAACTGAGAGAAAAAAGCTGAATGGATCAGCAGAACAAAACCTAATGAGATTTGATGTGGAACATTTTTTAAATACATTGGGAGGGAAAGAATGGAAGCAAACCTGGAGAAAAGAGAGAAAACACCAGGCTGATATGTTGAATGTTAAGGAAAGGCCTGGGGCCCCCCGCTGGAGAACTGACCATCTCCATGGCAACGGCAGGACGGCCTCCTGAGCGGCTGATAGAAAAGCAGTTGACTCTTTTAACATCTGTTCTGTGGGCAAATCACAATACCCCCCACACGTGCACTGCTGACATGGGAACACGACCTCTTGTGCTCCTCCTGGGTCTCCACAGAGCGTGTCTCCCATCCCCAGCCACCCCCTCAAGGCGTGTTTAGTCTCTTGCTCAGGAATGAGGCTGGGGTGGCAGGTCTGCTTGGGTCAGGGAGTAGGAGGCAGGCTGCATGCTGCTCCCCTGGCGAGTGGCTTCTCTCAGAGCTGTTGGCAAACAGAGTACCTCAGACCCACTTGGGGCCTGTGGGAGTGTCTCCTTGGGAGAGTCGGCATCCAGGGTGGAAAATAAAGGCTGGTTACTGCTCCGATGGCTTTGGGCACCCTGGGAAAACTGTTGGGAAGTGGGGCATAGCCCCACGGACACAGGATGTGGGCCCCTGACCAGCAAGGCAGTATGGTTTGAGGAAACCATTGAACTTACTCCAAGGATCCCCCAAACGAGACAGAGAGGAATTTTCTGCTCTTCTTGCTACACTAGGTAGAGTCAGGGCCCCTGGCTGTGCCCCGACACCTCTTATGGCTCAAAGGTTTGAAATGGGAGCCACTGGGGACATTCGGACAGCATGCTATTCACCAGCAGGCCGCAAACCAGCAGGGGTAGCTCCTTTCTCTCAGGATTCAGAGTTTGGATTGGACATCATCGAAGAGCATGGAGGCTCAGAAATGTAACGAGGGGAAACAGCAAAGAGAAGTCAGCATGACAGAGGCCTGACCTACAAACCCACTGTGCAGGTATGACCTGGGCCTCAGAGGTCACATAAGGGGGCAAGCTGGTGTTCTGGAATGCTCTGGAATGTTCTGGAGAGCTCTTTCATGCCCCCTCAGAGGAGCAGGGCTGGGGTAAGGAGAGATCTAAGTGGGTTTCCATGCCCCACCCCTGCCCAATGACAACAGCTCTGATTTTGTCCATTTAGTACATTGTGCTTTCCTGAGAAATTTGATGGCTGAGTGTTTGAAAATGATCAGAATAGACCAGATGTCAGCAAACTTTTTCTTTAAAGGGCCATAGGCTTGTGGGGTCATATGGTCTCTGTTATAACTACTCAACTCTGTTGTGGTGGTGCAAAAGCAACCATTGACAATACATAAAAGAATGGGTATTGCTGCATTCCAATAAAGCTTTATTGGCAAACAGGCTGGGGGCCAAATTTAGCCCCCATGCTGTAGTTTGCCAGCCCCTGGGTTAGACAGTCTCCAAGCCCTCTTCCAGGCCCACAGTTGCCCTCCAGGCACTCAGAGCCTAACCTTGGGTCTGTAGGACCCCAAGGCTGCCTTGAAGTAGACCGTTGTGGGTTGTGGGATTAGGCTCTTCCTTCTCTCCCATGTCCCTCTTTTCCTTAGATCTCCTTGAATTCTCCATTCATATACGACATTCAGTCAGTCCCAGGTCTGCTCCCTGGTACCATCCAGAACAAATCCATCAGTCCACGGCTGTGGAAGTAGTCATCACATGAACCCAGAATCTTCGCTTCCATAGCTGCAGGCCCTTCAGCTTTTCCTCACAAAATGAGGCTCCAGGCCCTTTGGGGGCTTACACCCCCTAGGACCAAACATAGCACCATCAGGGTGGTCTGCCTAGAAAGAAGTCAGCAGGAGTCTCCCTCTGGATCTGGAGTCTTCACCTATGCAAGTGAAAATTATGAGCTTGTGGTCAAAACACCAGGGACTTCTCCCCCAAAATTTTGTCAAACCGAGTCTCACCCATTCCAATTCCTGACTAGCTGATTTTTGAAGTTCAAGTATAGCTTAATAGGTATCTCCATTAGATTTATTCTGCTTTGTTGGAGTCCCTCCTAATAGCCTGGGGTCTCATTTTGAATTTTCAGCCTTTGGACTGTCCTGTCAGCCATACTTCCCAGCTGCACATCATGAATGTCATTCACATGTTTGTGAAGCTCATTTCCCTGCTTTCACCCACGTCCTTCACAACAGAGTTGAGCAGGTGTACTTTTAGGGCCGCCTCCTCTCCAGGCCACACTGGCCCATCTGTGTACTCACACTGGGCACACTTTGAGCTAGCTCTTTCCCAAGAACGCTCCAGCCACGTGCCTGCATCTTGTCTACCAGGATGTCATGACAGGCTGTGTCCAAAAGTTTCCTCCAGTCAAAGTAACACCATGTCGTGGCTTCCTGCAGGTCCAGGAGTCCCATTAGCAAAGGAAATGAGCTTGGTTTGGCATGACCGGCTCTTGATGAACTCATGTTGGCTCAGCTAGTCACTTTTTTTTTTTTCCAAAGAACTCCTCATCCGCCTATTGAATAAATCTTTGACCAGTAAGATCTGCTTCACGCCCAATTCAGATGTGCAAATTAAGTGAACATCTCTTTGACTGTTAAAATTAAATGGCTCTGAACTGCCATCCTGCTTGTTCAGATATGTCTTCCTTCCTTCCCGTCCACTGAAGAAACAGCTTCAGTGATGAGCCAAGCCACGTGCTGCCTCCTTCCTTGCCCTAGTGGTGATTCCTCAGGGTGCAAGTACATGTGCAGGGGACAAGG
>JAQZBX010085863.1:0-13068 GCA_029593785.1 Cabassous unicinctus
TCATTAGGAACTGCACTTATCTCTATGTGTTTGTGTGATATATAAGTGCAAACACAAATTAAAAAGAGGAATAGGTTTATTATTCTTGTTGGACATAAGGGAGAAGATTACCTCCTCCTTCACATCTCTTTTGGTATTTACATTAGAAAGCCCATAATTGTAAGTCTGTTCTCTGACCTTTTGAAATATATATATACAAATTTGAAATGTATATAAATGGCTAAGTCTCTTGCAAATGTTACCACACAAAAAGGTCTATTCAAGGAAGGAATACATTTGATTGCAATTTAATTAAAGAAAATATCTCCATTATAACTGATAAGACATTAGCATAACTCAGTAGGATGGGGTGAGGAATGTTATTGGTTCCAAATTTTAAACCTGCCTCTGGTTCTGAAATTATTAGAAATGTGTATGTAATGGGTTGTATCTGCTTAGCCACATAAAAAGCATTAGATTTCTGTCTAGCTTTGCAATTTCTTTGTAGATTGCTTATGATGTATCACTTTCTCATTTAATGGTTATTTAATAATAAAATTGTTTTTCTTCCTCGTCTATCTTGGTGTAGAGGTTTTCCGGTTTGGCAGATTATTTTCTTTTTATTTTCTATTTCCCCATCAATTACAGGCAACTTTTAGCTGACATATTGCAAACTAAGCTGCAAGACAGCAAAGGTATTCATTTTGGGTCTTAGAATTTCAATTTGGGGAGCACAGATTCAGGGAGAAACCCAAATTGTGTCTCATCTTGGCACTTCCATGCAAGGATTTGTAAAGAAATAGATTAAGATAGATAAGTTGTTTGTGATTGGTGGATATTTGGAGTATTTCAATTGTCATTCAGTGTAGGTAATTTACTGAGTTCTTTATCTTTTCTTGGTGTCCAGATGTCATTAGGGTTTTGAGGAATATTCTTGCTTGAAGTTTTGCATACTATGGCAGTTTGTGATATCTGGCTGAGATTTGCATAAGAGTAACCTCCAGAATGACCTCCTGACACCATTTCAAGTTTTTAGCTATAGCAACTCTATTTTGTTCTATTTCTTTTTACATTTCCCCCTTTTCATCAAGATCTTTCTCCAAAAGCATTGTTGACTAAAATTTGTTATTAATCCTTCGGCACAAGGGACAATCATTCCTAAGAGTCATAGCCCATGTAGGGGGAAAGTAGTGAGTTTATTTTCAGAGTTTTGCTTAGAAAGGGCCCACATTTCAGCAACAAGGAGGCATTCAGGGCATGACTCAGGCATTAATTAAAATTATAATTAGGCTTAGTTTCATCATTACAGAAATAAGTTTCATAAAAGCAAGCTTGAAGATCAAGGTTTTGACACAATAGCATTGAAGGAGTCTAGTAAAATAGGGAATCAATATAGGGATCTGGAACCTGGCAAAAAGGCCACTTGGATATCAATAGCCCCAAGGTGGCTGCTGGAAGACCCTCATCAATGGGATTTCCTCCAGAAGCCAGGAGAAGCCACGGATATCTCTAGGGATATTATATTTGGGGCTTTCTGGGGTATTGATGGGTCGGGTAATCAATCAAATCAGCAAACAGCTGGGACTCCTCACATGCCATTAGCAATGGGATAGAATAATGAATGGTTCAAAAGCAGGTTCAAAGGCTGAATCTCTCTCTTGCCTTTGGAACCCTGTTCTGGCATTCTTTGCCCCTGCCTGTAACAATATGCAAAAAATACCTCGACATATATAATCTGTAATGGGAAATTGTAGCCTGTAAACTGGTCCTCTTTATCACACTTAAGCCCCATTGACTCTACCTGGGACCTATGATCTGTTATTTTCTCCCACTACTCTTCTCACCATTCCTTAATCAATTACTGGTTTAACTAATCTTATATGCACTTTAAATTCATTTCTACACCAGAGTAAAGAACCTAGACAAAATCTGGTAACAGCATGAAATAGGAAGGGGCTGAAGAAACAATGATAAGAGATATTTTAGTAACATTAAAAAAGAATTAGCAATAAAAAGTAAAATAAGGATTAGCAAGGTTTGAAATATGCTATGAATCCTGTCTTTCTAAGATTTAAGATTTAACCAAGTCTTAAGTTGCTGTGTTCACTTGTTTATGTAATATTTGCATTTTCTCTTTGATGTCTTTAATATTTTCCATGTTTGAATGCCTATGGATGAGGCCAATAAATGGGGCCCTTCTGGGGAGTCTAAATTGGCACAGATCCAGCAAATTGATAGATTTTCTATATGATCCATCCATTGACTGGCTGGGAATAAATGATGATGAATGTTAAGGGACTGGGAAGAAAGTAACGGTGAGAAAGAAAATCTTAAAAATGGTTAGGATTTATTATTCATTATTGGAGGGACAAAGATGGACTGAGGTGAACATGGGATTAAAAATGTGAGTGAGAGCTAATAAGATAATAATGAATATTATTGCGCTCATTTCCTCTGATGAAAATCAAGTCTAGTCCTGGTTCTTGTTTAGCTCAGTTCATCAGATGCCATTCATTTTTGGGTGACTTAAGCCTAAGATTACCAGTATTAACTCTACAGACCGGGTTTGGAATCTTGGGATAGTGTCTGTATCAGATGCTCTCTGGTTCTGATCCTTGGTCATTTTAAGCTTTAGATGTCCAGTAGGTTTGGATTTCCAGGAAGTGTGGGAAGTTTCTTTAAAGAAAATTGTAAATGCAAGAATAAATATTTTCTAATTAAGCTGCACACATATGTTAGAAATGCCTAGTAGGGTCCTTTCTAGTAAGGTTGAGTGTATCTTTGTGGAGATGTCTTTTCCAGTATACAAATTACCAGGCTGAAGATTGCAGTTTTGGATATCTTTCTTTCCCAAGAGTACACTGTAAAAGGGTTGCTCTACCAGGGGTTCATTTATCTTTAATGTTTTAATTGTTTCCTGAAATTAAGTTAGCATATTTTCTTTTATGAACCAGGACTCATATATTCTATAATTTCCTTAGGTTTCTGTGTTATCATTTAAAAGAAGATAACTCAGGGTTCTATACTAATTATAGTTAATACTCATATTTTGGTGATATCTTTCATCATTTGTAACAAATGTTCCACAAGAATGCAAGGTGCTGGTGGTGGGGTGATGTATGGGAGCCTGTATATTATGCATGCATGTTCTGTAAGCTAACAAATTTTAAATTAATAAATGAAGAAAAGTAACTGATAAGCTAATATAATATTAGTAATACAAATAATTAATAAAACCACTAATAAAGAAGGCAGTTGGATGAAATTCTTAAAGCACTGAAAGAAAAGAACTGCTAGCAAATAATTTTTTATCCTGCAAGACTCTCTTTCAGAAAGAGGGAGAGAATAGGATATTTTTAGATAAACAAAAGATAAAGGAGTTCCTTACCACTAGACCTGCGTACAAACAGTGCTAAAGGTTTTCTTAATACATAAAGGAAAGTTCACTAGACAGTGGTATCCACCTTACTTCCTACAGGTGGTAAAATGCCAATGCATAAAAAGTAATGATAAATTATTGATTCTTATGACCAATGTACAAAGACATAAGCAATAACAAGCACAAAAATTTGTGGGGAGACAGAATGGTATAGGAATAGTATATGTGCATGCTATTGAAGTTAAGTTAGAATTGAACCAAGTATGTTTATTATATATTTAGAATGTTAAAATTTAAATCCATAGTAACAACAAGGAAAATATATACAGATAAAAATGAGAAGTTGTGCAATATGGTACAACACAAAATAGGAAATAAATATAAAAGTAGGCTTTAATGGAAGTGAGGGACAAAGAAGTCAGTACAGTTAAAAGGCTAAAAAGCAAAATGGTAAAGGATAGTTCCATATTACCAATAGAGACTTTGAATATAAATGGATTAAACTCTCCAGTCAAAAAGCAGAGTCTGGCAGAATGCATAAAATCATGACACAACTAAACATTGTCTATAAGAGATTCAACTTAAATTCAAAGTTACATAGGGGAAGCGGCTGTGGCTCAATTGGCTGGGCTCCCTTTGACCATATGGGAGGCCCCAGGTTCAATTCCTGGGGCCTCCTGGTGAAGACAAGCCGGCCCGCATGGCAGGGTGAGTGAGCTGGCGCAACAAGATGACCCAACAAAGGGAGACAAGCCCACACAGAAAAATTCACAGCAAATGGACACAATGAGCACAAGCACAAGGGGGAGAAAAATATAAATAAATAAAAAATAAGTCTTTAAAAAACAACAACAAAGGTACATGCAGGTTGAGGGTGAAAGGATGTAAAAATATACAATGCACGTAGTTACCAAAAGAAAGCTGGGGGGCTTATACTAATATCAGATAAAATAGACTTCAAGTAAAATGCAGTTATGAGGGACAAATATGATAAATTTATACTGATAAAGGGGACAATTCAACAGGAATATGTAACAATTAAAAATATATAGGCAACAAACAGCATAGCCCCAAAATATATGAATCAAATACTGACACATTTGAGGCAGAAATTGGTGATTTCACATTTTTGAAGGAGAATTTAGTGCACCATTCTCAATAATGGTTAGAACATATAGTCAGAAAATCAGTAAGGAAGTAAAGGAAATGAATGGTACACTAATCCAACTAGAGCTAACAGACTTATATCGAACACTGAACTCAACAGAAAACAGAATACACATTCTTATCAAGTACACATGGATCATTTTTAAGGATAGAATATAAGTTGGGTCATAAAACAAATCTTAATAAGTTCAAAAGTATTGAAATCAGACAATGTAGATCCTTCAGCCACAACAGGATGAAGCTAGAAATCATTAAAAGAGGGAGAAATGTAAAATTCACAAAAATGTAGAAATTAAACAACATACTCTTAAACAACTAAAGGGTTCAAAAGAAAATCAGAAGTGAAATTAGGAAATATTTTTAGGTGAATGAAAATGAAAATGCAGAATACCAAACCTATGAGAGATAGCAAAGGCAGTGCTAAGAGAGAAACTTATAGGTTTAAAAACTTAAATTAAAAAAAGAAGAAAGGCTTCAAATCAGAAACCTAAACACAAAACTGGAAGAACTAGCCAAAGAGGACCAAATTAAACCAAAAGTGAGTGAAGGAAGGGAATAACAAAGATCATAATGGAGATATATGAAATAGGAAACAAACAAACAAGCAAAAAAAACCCAATAGAATCAACAAAACCAAAAAGTTGATTCTTTGAAATGATCAATAAAATGGAATTTGGTCAGCTTGACTGACCAACAAAAGAAAGAGATGATACAAATAATGAAAATCAGAAATGAAAAGGGGACATTATTTTCAACCCCACTGAAATAAAAATAACTATAACAGAATACAAAGAACAACTATATGCCTATAAATTAGATAACCTACACGAATTGGACAAATTCTTAAAAACACAACTACCTATATTGAGTCAAGAAGAAATAGAAGATCTAAAGAAACCAATTACTAGGAATGAGATTGAATTTTGGTCAAAGTGAGCACTGAGATTATTCCTTGTGCTTTCCTTGATCTCTGGCCTTCTGGGTGGTCCCTGCTGTTCCTGGCCAGCTCTGCTAGACTTTCATGGACCCTGAGAGAGAATTGCATTGGAGGATGTCCTTCTCCCCGATGAGTTCTCCCTCCCATGAGACTGGTTGCTCTCTCATTCCTCAAGGAGTTTCTTCCTACACACATCCCAGCAGAATATCAGGGAAGGAAGTATGCCTGTGCATTGAGTGTGGCCTCTTCAGCACCCCCAGCCCAGCCCATGGCCTGTCGTGCTCACGAGGGTCGAGTAGTGTGATTCCCCCACAGCTGAAACTGAATTTTGTGCCCAATATAGAGCCATGACTTAAATAGCTCTGGTTGTTCATTACCTTTAAAGAAAGTGCACCCTGCCTTGTGCTTCTTGCAAGGCTCCCTATGTCATGGTGCAAAGCCTGTGGGAAAATTTGTGTGAAATGCTGGGCAAAGGCCAGTGGAAATTCCAGAAAGGACAGAATTCAGGGAGCCAAATGGTTAAGCAGGTCACAAGTGGGCATCCCAATTCTAGGAACTCCACATGTCAGAGGGAGTGTGGTCATGAATTCTATGAAGTTCCCAGCTTGGAAATTGTGGGCAGGAGAAGCTACATGACTAAGACCACAGGGGAGAGCCTGGTTTGCCTGAGCAGGACAGGGGACCTGAACCAAGGCAGGGGCCATAAAGGAGGGGTTCTGTGCTGAGGGTTGGGGTTAGAGGCAGAGGGCATAACACAGAGGCGGGGATTTGAGCTGATGGATGGCCTTGAATTTGGGTAGGGACCTGAGCTTGAAGCCTCACCAAGGTTCCTGCAGAAGG
Source organism: Cabassous unicinctus (assembly GCA_029593785.1). Lineage (NCBI taxonomy): Eukaryota > Metazoa > Chordata > Mammalia > Cingulata > Chlamyphoridae > Cabassous > Cabassous unicinctus. The sequence goes on from JAQZBX010085863.1 coordinate 6,303, forward strand.
GGTCCATATACTTCCACACATCAATAATTCCAAGGTAGACAAAAAAATACATTTTCACACCACAACTCAAGAAGATGTCAAATAAAATACAATTGCTCTTCAACCTAACTAGAAAAACCAACATCAAATGCAAATTACCTAATAAATCTTAGTGACAAGAGAATTCATTGACTGCCCTGAATGACTACTGGTTCAAAAAGAATGGACAATATTCAGTGAAAAATTAAATTGGACCACAAGATAATGAGGTTTGTGGCATTGCCATGCAAAACAATTTTCCAGCTCAACAAAGAGGCTACACATTCAAATTTCTCTGGGGCCAGCATCCATCTGACCAGGGACCCAGGGTCATAGGCTCAGGCAAGGACCATGGGCTCAATGTACAAGCAGCAGTTTGCAGTGGCTGCACCAAGGCATTGGAGGAGGCATCAGAGAATACAGACAGGGAGACAGAGGAGCCACAGTTGTTGCACAGTGCTGGCATCTGTAAGTAGTTAAATGTGTGTATGGGGTTCAGCTTTATGTCTATGACTTGCCCACAGCAAAGTCATGCTCCACAGCACAGTGGACGTCTTTGTGTATCACATTAAGCTGCACATGGCGGGTTTCTGGAGCCTGAAGGAGGGTAAGGCAGTGGAGTTCACCTTAAAGAAGATGCCAAGGGCATGGAATCTGTCACCAGACCTAGTGGGGTGTTCTGTATTGGGAGTGAGAGGCAGCCAAAGGGGAAGAACATACAGAAACACAGATCAAAAGGAGATATGTGCTACAACTGTGGAGGCCTAGATCATCATGCCAATTCATCCCAAGAAGTGCCACTTCTGCCAGAGGATCCGCTTATGGTGGCTTTATGTCCAATGAAAGTTCAACAGAACCACAATTATGAGGGAAAACCCTGCTATTTTCTAGAGGAGGAAGAGATCCACAATGTTACCTTGTACCCAGATACCCAGAAATGAGCCACAGTATGTGGGGACAATGCTTTTGCCATCAGGAAGTACAAAGAGCAGGCATCAATTGGCACAGTGGGGAAAGTGTGAGAATGTGGGTAAGGGACAGCTGTGGATCGCAGGCCAAGTTCCACAGCATCACCTCCTCTTCCATCTTGGTTGGGATGAAGGGGTGAGGCAAAGGAACTCCAACTGAGCTCTATCCAAATTCAAGTGATGACTTTTTTGGTTTCTTTGTTTTTGTTGCTTGATCTCCACAAAAAACAACTATTTGAACTACTTCATTTTTGCCAATTTGAGCTGGCTTTTCTGCCATCATGTCTGTCCTCTTGAATCCCTCCATCAGGAATGTGTTTCATGGAAGACAATGTTTTTTTGTTTGTTTGTTTATTTATTTATTTTTATATTTTAAAAGAAGCTCAGATTACGTAAATGTTACACGAAATTTGCAGGGATTCCCATGTCCCCACCACCCACACCTCCCATAACCTCTCACATAAACATTTTCATTAGTGTGGCACACCACCTGCAATCGATATACACATCCTGGGGTTTGCCAGTAAGCACGGGTCAGAGCTCACATTGTAGACTACACTCTCTCCCACACAGTTCTGCATGTTATAATTGGAAGTAAAATGGCCAATATCTGTCATTGTAATGTCACTCAGGATAATTCCCAAGTTCCAAAAAAGCCCCTGTATTACACTGCTTTTATGTCTTCCTGCCCAGAAAGTGTCCAGTGGCACTGTCTCCATCTCAATATTGTAATTTCTTTCATTGCTTGAATCACAATATGTCTACAACAGAATACCAGTAAGTCCACTCCAGTCCATAGCTCTTCCCACAATCCTGAGGAGTCTGGGGTGGTGATGTCCACTCCACCTCCAGATGAGAGCAGGCATATATCCCATGGATAAGATGGATGGCATTATCCTTAGCCTTCTGTTATGGGGTGCCTAAGGGTTGCCAGCTGAAAGCCTCCTTGTTACTCAAATGTGGCCTCTCTCTAAGCGAAACTCAGCATATTAATGCATTACATTGCCCCCAGGGTGGGACATGACTCCCAGGGATGAGCCTCCCTGGCAATGAGGGATCAATACCAACTGCCAGCTGGCAATACAACTTGAAAAAGACCTTGAATAAAAGGGGGGAAAGTTAAAGACAAATGAGTTCATATGGCTAAGAGACTTCAAAGAGGGTTGGGAGGTCAACCCGGAGGTAAAACTTATGCACACCTCAGTAGGATATCATAGAACACCAAAGTGGTATCACCCCACAGAGAGTGGCTCCTGAGGGCTCTGGAGACACCTAGGTCCTATATAAGGGGGGATAGCTCTAGAGACTGATGCCTTATCAGTGGGCTCTACTTTGGAATCTGTGCTCCTGAGACTGAGAGAGGTAGACTCAAATAAGTCCTCCCTGCACATGGTCCATCAGTCCCCTCTATTAAAACCTATATGTGGTGCTGGAGTTTGTAGGGGTATTTTCAGAGACTGGAGCCTTTGGCCTGCCCATGTGCCAGCTGTGCCTGAGATCTCCGTGGAGCTGCAACTCCTACTCTACAGCTCAATGGATTTTCCCAAGACACATAGCAAGGTGATGATGATGGACAACGGCCATTCCAGGGAATGAAGAGAGTCTGTAGCTGCAGACAAGAAAATCCCATCCATCTTATCCATGGGATATAAGATTAGGTTTTTAATTGGGTCACCCCATGACTTGATCCCCTACTGAAAGATTGGAAATTTTTCTAACTGGGAAAATGATGCAGCGATGTTAGGAGAGGCTGGGCCAATTTACCGGTCAAGAGAGGAAGGCAAGTTTAGGTGAGAGCTATCTATATATGTAATAAGGGATTCCTGTACCCAACCTCTTCATCCTAGGGCACAGGACTTGCTGGGCACACCAGCTCCATCCTTCCTTGGATTAGGTTAGGCATGCCATGCAAAATGGAAGTGTGTGTGTGTGTGTCCAAGGATGGATGGATGAAGCAAAGACTAAAATACTTAATGTTACAAAAATCTGGACTTTTCTTGCTTGGGTTGTAGAGACAGGATGAGTGAAGTCTACTTTGGGGTGCCCAGAGCGAAACTCCTAGCCTACTGCAGCAGTCATTAGTGTCATGGTAGTTAAAAAGAGAAGGGGGGTTTCTTTTACATGCTGTAGAATCAATATAAATCTCTCTGTGTTGAAATGGGGCAAATGCAAAATAATTCATGGGTGATGTTGTTTGATCCTGGGTTCTTTTCTTCCCCAAGTGCTGCCCCCTTCTATTTATCATATTTGTCTTGGCTTTGTAGAACTTCATGAGTTGATTTGGTGATTTCTAGGTGACCTAGTCTGTGTAAATATAGCATGTTGGTTTTACAGGGGAAGGGGGCCTGCAAAAAGGACATGAACAAAACGAAGACCCCGTGCACAGTGACATGCAGAATGACTCATGGGAAAGCCAGAGGGGTGCCTGAAGAGGACTAGTGGGCAGCATGTCATTCTAAGTGTGTTTGCTCAGGGGCTGGTTGTGAGCAACTGAGGCAGCTGCAGTGGTGTTCCTTCATGGTCAGGCAGAACCTGGAGGGGAATGGTGGGGTGTGCCAAGGATACCATGTGACATCACACAGGCATGGACAAAGACTCAGGACTGGAAAGCCAAAAAGACCAGAATCGCAGGGGAATAGGTTGGCCACAAACTCACAATTGGCCCCCACATTTGATGAGATAACTGATAATAGCTGTGACCCTTCCTCTTAGCATAAGCAACAGGAGGAATAATGAATAGTTTAAAAGGTAACCACAAAAGCCAGAGATCACTCTCTCTGCATAGAAGATCCTGTATCAAAACTTGGTGTATATTTTAGTCCTTCTCTCCCATTTCTCAGGCATGTCACTTCTTTCTCCCTATTCCCAAGAAATTCTCATTACTCATCTAAAATAAAAATAAACAAAAAAATAAAAGAAACAAATATGACTGCTGGAAGAACTTACAATTTAGGCCCGAATTTCTTTATGAGGATTTAAAAAATGATCCTATTTTCAGAAATTCATTTGAAACATTGGAAAATTAGCTTATATTGAAGCTCTTAACCACAGATCATAGCAGAAGTTATTTTCCTTTCTCCTTTACTTTTTATTTATTTATTTATTTATTTATTTATTTATTTATTTATTTATTTATCCCCCCCTTGCTGCTTGTGCTTGCTGTGTCCATTCATTGTGTTTTGTCTCTGTGTCTGCTTATCTCCCCCTTGCTGTGAGATCCCACTGCTTCAGCCCACTGCACCACGCAGGCTGGCCTGCCCTCACAAGGGGGCCCCAGGAAGCGAACCCGGGGCCTCACACATGGTAAATGGGGGCTCTATTGATTGAGCCACACCCACTTCCCTCCTTTACTTTTTTGACTAGAGTTATGTTATTTAATGAGTAAAATATAATTTAGAGACTTGCCTTGCTTTTTTTTTTAAGGTTCTTTGTTCTGAAAATCAAACTTTGATCTGTAACTGACTGTATGTACTAAAGCAAAACAAAGTAAATTATAAGGAAAGTTGGATGCTTTTATGACATATAACATTTTAAAAGTATTTAGACCACGACAAACAGCATTATACTATTGTCTAATATTATGCAGAAAACATTGTCAAAGCTCTAGGAATTTTATACACTATTTAAATATTTATATGAATATTTTAGCCATAGAAATTTAATGAACATATGTTTAGAAAACCACTTTTAATTTTTTAACACTTTCTAAGCATTTCCTATGCAACATATATCAAATGAACTTAACTATTTTTAGCGCTTCAATTTTATAAGGTGAACTTTTTGCAGTGCTTTGAAATAAAAGTTTTGAGTTTTAAAGGGTTTGGCTTTGAGAAAGAAAATGTTAAAAGTTGTTAGGTTTGAACATTATGTTCCTTTAAAAGTGAGAAGACTTGTTTTTATTAATAAAGTTAAAATAAAGTACAAGAAGTTATTTTAATAAAACGTAAGCTTTTTACATTTTACTCCAATTAATCAGGAGAAAAACTCTTTATAAAATTTTACTAAAAAGACACAAATGATATAAGAAACTTCTCAATTTAATTGAGAGACAACTAAATTTCAGTTTTGCACTAGTAAAAATTTTGATACTAAGACTTTTAAAACTTTAGAGATATACCCATTCAATCTTACCCAAATTAGACCACAAAAATTCCTTTTCCACAAAACTTCTGCTATTTCTATATTCATTCAAGTTTTTTCCCACATTTTCCTCTTTCTTAATAGTCATTTTATCTTAGAACAAAATTCCTTTCCCTTTCTTTAATAAAAAAAAAAAAAGACATTCTACATACCTTACATACTTAAGTTACCAAAATGATTTTGGAAACTATCTTCAAACATCTTACAACATGCAATTACCATCAAAATCAAACACCATTCAGTTAATGCAAACATAACTTTTCTTTCTTCATTTTAAATACTTCATTTAGATGATGTAACATTAGCTTATTTCATCAGTAAATCTGTATAAACTTAGAGAGAACATATTTAAGCAAAAGAAAATTGTCGGGAATATTACTTTTTTTAGTTTACTATTTTATCACTACTTCAGTGAAATATATTATGAAAAATTTGCAAAGACACAGTTCTGAAACAGCTTTCTTTAACTGATTCTAATTGAGCCTTATTTTCTAGAAGCCATTTGTTAAAATACTCCCATTTGGCAAACATAGGTTTAAATTGAGGGTTAAGCTTTTTCCTTGAAATAATTATGTTTAGCTGGCTCAAAAGAGCCCCTTTGTGGTAATGCAAATTAAAGTTTATTAGAAATTAGCTTAACCCATTTACTAAGATAGTTGCAACTGATGGATGTAGGATGACCAAACAACTGAAAGTAACTTGTTTATCCCTCTGTTGGTAGGATACAAAGTAAAGAATTGTATTTAAATAAGAAGGTAATGAGAGGTAAACCTCTCTTTCTGCCAAATTCCAATTTGGTGGTCGAGAATATACTGTTGAAGAAATGAAGTATGAAAACCAGCTTTAACTGGTTGGCTGGAACTGTACAGAAGAAGCCCCTTGCTCTCTGCTTTTCAACTTGCTTAATTAACATAGTAAAACTCCCACCCAGGGGTAGAGTTATCTGCCCTGTTTTTCATCATTCAATGTATTTGCAATCGTGATTTCCTGAACATACTAATCTTACATTTATATAACTACCTACGTGTGTTCATCCATGGGATTAAAGCTAAGGTATAACCAAAGCAAATGCAAAGTAGTAGCATAGGTATTTAAGCAAGAGCAAAACCGCAGCACAAGGAGTCAGGTCTGAGTCATAGTTTCCGAGGAATGACTTCATGCTATATATCTCCTCTAGGAATTGTTTCAGTTGCTCAAGATTAGACTCATAAGATTCTTTCAAGTTGGTGTATACAGCTGTTGCTCTTTCTCCATTCTTCTATGAACATTCTGGTTTTCTGAGTTTATAGTATTACAACAGTACTGCAAACAATGCTTCTTAGATTCACATATCCTCAGGCACATGTGCGATATATGTACCAGGTGTGCACCTCGGGGTGGCCCTGCTGGGTTTCAGGGTGTGCCCACACAGGCCTTTAACAGGTAAGTTCGAAATGAAATTCAGTGATAGTGAAGGAACACACACGTGTTACAATCCAGCATCTTCAGTTGTTCCTCAGCTTCTTCCCATCCAACCCCTCCATTCTCTTCTGGGATTGAAGAGGCCTACATCATTTTCAACACTGTTAAAAATGTGATGAAAATTTAATATTTAATTAGGTTGAGAAATAGCTGGCATCTGCACCCTCTGATGTTTTCTG
>JAQZBX010085864.1:0-13067 GCA_029593785.1 Cabassous unicinctus
GAATCCAGATTAAAATGTAATCTTGTGATTTTAAAATGACTGTTAGAGGAAAGTTTGTTTTGTTTATTTGATTTTGGTGGGGAGGATTCTTCTGGGGAGGTTTGCCCTGGTAGTTAATGCTTATTATGGGAAATGTAACTATGAAAGCATAGAGCATGTGAAGTGCTACATAAATAAAATGTAAGCTTTAATTTAAAAATAAAAAAAAAAACATATGAACAATTTTTGTAGAGACCACATTATTTGCAGAAACTACCAACATCAGACCAATGTGAAGCAAAATATGGGTGTATCCCCTCTGCCCTGCTGCCATCAGAAATACAAATAGCCAGTTCCAGACACTGGTTACTCCAGGGTCCAGACTGGGACAGTAGGTCACACTAGCAACAGGTCAAACATCAAAGGGACTAAGCAAGAATGGCTGCCCTCCCTTATACACATTATTTTAAAAAATGGAATCCCTCCATACACTTTGTTTTGTTTTTCAACCATATACCATGAGCACATGTCAATGCCAAAACATATACTTCTACCAAATCATTTTTAATAGCTACATAAAATTCCATTGACTAAAGTTACTATAATTCATTTAACCAATCCCTTTTTGGGAGAAACTTCTTTGTTGTTGATTTTTGTTCTTTTGGTTTTTTCCTTTGCTTTCTTGTGTATTTTTTTTTTTTAATTGTATCCTATTATAAACAGTCCTGTGGTACACTTGATTCTTTAGATACATTTTTAGAAGTGAAATTCTCAGGTCAAGGGTATGGGCAATTGCAAGACTCTTAATATATACTGCTAAATTGCTTTATTGATTTATATTCCTGCCAATGGAATAAGAGAGGGTCAATTTCCTGGAACCTTCACCATCACTATCAGTTATCTACTGTGCATAATAAATTACCAAAAACTAAACAGCTTAAAACAACACCCATTTATTATCTCACAGTTTCCATTTGTCAGGAGTCCTGTCATGGTTAAGTTGGGTTCTCTGTTTCAGGGTTTCACCAGACTGCAATTAAGATGTCATCTGAGCTGTGTTCTCATCTGGAGGTGCAACTGGAGAAGAATTCACTTTTAAGCTCATTCAGGTTGTTAGCAGAATTCATTTCCTCATGTCTAGAGGACTAAGATGTTCTAGTTTTTGTTTGGAAGCTTCCCTCAGCTCCTAGATGTCTTTTGCCATTCCCTATCATGTGGTCCTCTGCATAAGCAGTTCACCACATGGCAGTCACTTCTTCAAGGCCAACATCTGGGCAAGATAGAGCTGACTAGCAACAGGGACTCACATATAATATAATTAAATCATGAGAGTGACATCCAGTCACTTTCCCATATTCTGTTGGTTCTAAGCAAGTTACAGGTTCTGTGCACACTAGGTAACTATCATTTGTTTAATTTTTGCAAATTTAACACCTATTAATCATTGTTTTAATTTGTACTTCACATTGCCTCGATAACTAAAATAGTTTTTTTTTAAAGAAATGGTCCACAAGATTAAATGTTGCTCACAAAAGAAAGAAGTAGCATAGAATGCTCACATCTCTAAGGAAAATCAACCATAAATTACCTAGAGCTCCTTCTGTACTAAATTTGGAATTAATCAGGCATCAAAATATTTTCTAAGACAAGTGGTATTTCATGATGCTTTATGAGTACGTGCTCTGAAGCCAGAATGCCTGGATTAGAATATTGGCTTTGTTCTTAACAAGCTATGTGACTTTTGGCCAGCTACTTAGTCTCTTTGAGCCTCGGGTTTCTTATCTGTAAAATCTAGATTATATTAATAAGAACTCAAACTTACTGAGTACTTTCTATGTTCCAGACACTTTTCTAAGCACTTTAGCATGAAAGTAACCTTACAAAATAGTAACCTTACAAAATAGATCATTTGAAATATATTACTCTAGGGTAATGGTGAGGATAAAATTATGTGGGATAAATGAGTTAATTTAAGTCAAGGCCATAGAACAGTACCATGCATGTACTATGCACTCAATAAATATTGGTTCTTATTACCATCACTATGATATATATAGTGCTGTGCTCATGTTCTGTGCTCTGGATGACAAAAAGAATATAATACAATGTTTAGCTAGAAGATTATTGAGAGAATAAGACACACATAGGATGAAAATGAAGTCACGATCAAAGATATATCATTAGGCAGCATATGATTAAATGACATGGTTTATAGCTAAATCCAGAGAATATGGGAACTCCTCCTAAGGGAAGCAAGCCACAGACTCTTTTTAAAATAGGGAGCATTTGGTTTGAGAGAAAAGTGGGTTTGGAAAATTACAAATTAATGGCACTGTGGATTCAAAGGTCAAGAAAGAGGAATGGCCAAGACTGTTTGCTGTCACTGAATTAGACATTATATCTGAGGCAGAGATACAGGTGTTCAGGAAAAGAACAAGGCAAGGTTGGGACAGAAAGCTCATACCAGTTTATGGGTGGCCTTGATGAACTGCATTAACTTGTGAATATCTATTCATCCAGATATCTTTCTTGTTATTATTTATTCAGTGAGCAAAATGATTTGTCACAATGAGTACTCTATATCTCAAGAAAATCATCAAATTCAATGTTAAACTTCATGCTTACCTTCCATATGAGGAAGGACACAACTGAATGCCCTTTAGTCTTCATTGACTCCCTTTTACCACTAATCTACCTCTCGAGACCCACTTTATACATGACATGTCCCCAGACATTTCCAAATACCTAGAACACCTGCTATCATTTATCACATATAGACACAGTACCTTGCATTATTAGGTAACTATCAAATGTGACTTTGATAAGAGGGCAGGCTTTTGGCTGGGCAGGGACTGTTTATCAAACACAGAACATTCCAGGCCTTATGCTGAGTGTGTGCACACATGGTTGTGCATATAATCCTCACCACCACTGTGCACTGTAGATTGAACTAACTTCAGAGTCAGGTTTTCCTGCTATGCTGATTAGAATTGTTTGTGGCCATGAAATATTCATATTCCCTTTTAGCACATTTATCTAAAATTATGATCAAGATCATGACAAGAACTGGACCTTACAACTCAAAGCTCATTGTATTACATCAACACAGACAACAGCACCCCTGATTCATCATACCCTAGTGACTGAAAATGAGATGCAGGTCAGACATGGTAGAGGAAAGAATGTGAAAGAATGGACACTATCATGAAAGACAGGAGGCCTGGAAGCCTCCAAACAGATTCTAAACCTAGTTCTGGTAGTCATATATGCCAGACATTCTTACAACTACATCTAATTAATTCATTTACTCTTCACACAGCTTTGTGAGGTAGGCATTATTATCAGCTTAATTTTATACATGTCAAAGTTTCTCTTCAGCTCAATGTTTTTGCTTACTTGTGAATTTTAACATGTTAGTGGTTTCTTTCTCCCCCATCCCTTTGGGTACTGAGAGTCAGATTCAAGAAGGAAGTGCTTTGTTTTACCAGTGCTTTTTATTTATGGTAAGCTTCCTCATCCTGTGCTCATCATTGTTGTTGCCAGATTTTCTCTAGGTTCTTGGCTATGTTACAAAAAAGAATTTAAATACCTGCCAGTTTAGCTAGGCCAGTAGTTCATTAAGAAAATGAGAGAAGAGAAATGGGAGGAAAAAGATTGTGGGTCCCAGGTATACTTGCAGGTTGGTCCAGGCAGAGAGGAAAAGGGCTAAAAAGGGCAGATTTACAGATTACAAGTCCCCCTTACAGATTACAAATCCTCAGGTGTACTTGTGTGCTGGTCCAGGCAGAGCGAGAAAGGACAAAAACAGGGCCATTTAGTCTCTGCACTTGCTTTTTAAACCATTAATTACCCTGCCCCTTGTTAATGTTTGGGGGAGGAGTCCCAGCTGTTTGCTGTTTTGATTGGTTACCCCAATTTCCCCCAGGGGGCCCAATGGCAAGGCCCTTTGAGAATATCCAGGGTTTTTCCTTGATCCCGGATGAAATCCCATTCCAAATGAGGAATTCTCACAAGGTTCTTCCAGCAGCCATCTTGTGGGGTCCTTTCCTCAAGGAAGGTTCCCATAGCTATGTGTTTCACAGCTGTGGTTTTCTGCCAGGTCCTAGATTTGTCTTTTCATTCCCGAAACTAGCCTGCCTCAATGTCATTCAAATAACATGGATAATAAGTAGTTTGAAAACATTGGGGACATCACCTCACTTCTTGGCATTTCAGCCTAATCTATGAAATATCAAACTAATCCCACTCTATATTCTACCTACAAGAAAATTATGAGTGTAAAGGTAGATTGTGACCACAAAAGTGTTTTAAGAAATTTCAAATCCTCCACATAAGCAAAGGTTAACCAAGAGGAATACTTGCTAAATAGAACTTATTTCCCCTGGATGCCTTTAATTTGTTTTCCTTAAGATATATGTTTACCTCAAAGAAACAATTCTATCTTTTCTGGCTCTTTATACTGTCACTGTATCAGAGGAAACTTTCTCTACCTTTCTTTATCTGGGTCTTCCTGCTTCTCTGTTCCTTGATAATAACTAATTCAAGTGAAGAAAGATTGCTTGTGGTGCTATTCATATTTGTTAAAATGGGAAGCCACTGAAATCAAGGAAAGGCCAGGGAAGTGTGGGAGTTGAAAAAGTAGGAATTAATGTTTATATTGCAGCTTAGCCGGGAGCAGAAATAATTCTAGGATTCAAGGAAGGACTTGAAGAGTAAGCCTACCAGGACAGACTCTCATGCTACTCGGGATCCCTGAGGATTCTCAGCAAAGAAAGAAAATGAGGCATGGCTCAACACAGAGGAAAACATTCAGGAAACTCAAGTTCAAAAACAGGGAGCATTAAGCCCAGAAGACAATTGACACCCGTGTGGATGTAACAAGGAAGTTGTTTTTAACGTGGACAACTACACTTCCTTTCTAAACTCTCAAGCTATAATTAGGCATATATGGACATACTACTTGTGTGGACTGTTCAAAAATAATAATTCATCATGTTTCTACACAAAGAAGCACTGCTTAATATTTTGATGGATCTTCCCTATTAAGGCAACAAGTTGTCAAGATGCCAACTATCTTTCTTTGTAGTTTATCAGTATGTTAAGAGAGACACATTGCTAAAAATAACAGTGAAGTAAACATGAGCCTGGAGATTAGAAGTATCACTAAGTCCTTCATCATTTGTTTTCATTCCTCAGAGACAGCTGTACTGAGGCTAAGATATTTCACTTAGAGACTTTTATGATCTCTTTTTGTATTACTTCTAAAATGCATTTTAAAGTGTCATCCCAGGCAATAAGTGGCTTTAAGTCACTTGAAAAGTGCTTAGAAGTTAAAGTTCAGTAAGATGACCCCCATTTTACAGATATCAAAACTGAGGCTCAGGAAGCTTAGGAATCCTACCTAAGGTTACAAAGCCAGTGATGGGCAGGATATGCATTGAAACCCAGGTCTTTTCAATTCCAAAGCTTATGTTCTCTTTGTCAATGTATTCTATAGAAAAAGTAGAACATGTCAGAAAGCGGGCAAGAAAAATAACTGAAGAGATGGATAATGGGTTTCATGAAGAAGACTCAGAGAACCTGACGGTCCTCTTGACTATGAATAAAGTAAAACAAATAACCTACACTTCGATGTATTCCCAGTAACTAAAAAGGAAGAGATTGTTTCAAGGTACAAGAAAAAACGATAAATAACAGGAGACATAAGAAAAATGTACCTATTGTCAGAGTGTTGGAGCCCTGGAGAAAGGGACTGATTGAAGTATCTATTTCTGGAGGACTTCATGCAAAATGTGGGTAGACTCCCTGTGACAGTTTGAAGCTTTTTCTGGACCCCAGAAAAGATCATATTCTTGGAGCTAATCCATTCCTGAGGGAATGGGACCCTTTGATTGGACTGGATTCAGTCGGGGGCCTCTGATTGGATTGCTTCAGTGACGCGTGACCCAGGGTGAATCTTGGTCCTCTTGCTGGAGCCCTTTATAAAGGGCGGGTGGAAAGCAGAGACACACAGAGAAAAAGGTGGCAGAATCAGAGAAACCCAGAGAGGCTGGAAGAGACAAGGCCCGGAGAAGAGGGGATAGATGAGCCACATGCCTGATCACCCACAGATGGGCTCAGGGAAGAAATAAGCCTGGAGGAGGAGGCAGAGACCCAGACTGGCAGAACTACCACTGTGTCTTACTATGTGGCAGGAGTCCAGGATCGCCAGCAGCTGACATTTTCACAGCCTCAGAACTGTAAACTTTTATCCTAATAAATTCTCATTTTAAAAGCCAACCCAGGGAAGCGGATGTGGCTCAAGCGATTGGGCTCCCGTCTACCATATGGGAGGCCCTGGGTTCGATTCCCGGGGCCTCCCGGTGAGGCCTTCAGAGAGCTGACAGTCCATGCCCGCAGAGAGTTAGCACAGCAAGATGATGCAACAAAGGGAGACAAGCGCAGAAAAACGTGCAACAAATGGACACAGAGAGCAGACAGCAAGCACAAGCGGCAAGCGGGGGGGAATAAATAAAAATAAAAAAATAAAATAAATAAATCTTAAAAAAAAAAGCCAACCCATTTCTGGTATATTGTTCCCAGCAGCTTTTAGCAAACTAAGCCACTCCCCTTTAACTTGCTCAAAGAGACATGGCTGGAGCAGATGACCTCTCTATGGCCCTTCCTACTTTACTATCCCATAATGATATTACCTAACATTTTGCACATTTAAAGGTCCAGAGTGCTTTATGGTCACACAATTTGTGCCTAACAATAGGGTAGGGAGTATACAACATAAAATCACTTGCCTGTTACAGGCAGCTAATATTCATTATAATGAAATAAGGTATGCTGATCCTATTTTGATTTAGAAGCTCTAGTAATGAAATAAGGCATGCTCAAACAGGATTGGTGCAACAATTTTTCTCCTAAATGGAATAGAGCTAGGAAGGAGCCCAGCTAGACACACTCATTTATATAAACCTTCTCCTCCCATGCCTCAAAACTCAAGTCATCAGAGATGAATGTCATGAAGGTTTAATGAACCAAGTCACAGGTCACAAGGAGTGAAAGAAATAGAAATATTTCATTGCCCACACATATCTTCCTCCTCAATATCACCATTTTAATAGTCTTTTTTCCTTAGTCAACTCTTATTAGATTGCATAAGCTTGTAGCTAAACTTATTTCACTCCTTATTGAGTTCACTTAATCTGTTGAGAGAATTTCTGTGCCTTTCAGAGTTCAGAACTCACTCTTCAAGCTAGACTGCTCACTTTCTCTAAGATTTCTCATTCCTGTAAAGCCTGAAAAGTGAATGAACACATTCACAGGCCATGGGATATGGGAGTTAACAACTGAGGGAGGACTAAATATATCACCTATCCAAAAGTGAAATAGTCTCTGCAGCCCAAGATGGTGGCATAAGACGTTCCAGGATGCCGTTCCCCAACAAAATCTTTGAACACAAACAAAATCCGACAGTCATCTTCCTCAAAACTCCGGAAAAGGGTTAAAGTTTTGCAGTAACTGGGTGAGTGCCGAATCAAGAAAATGCAGCTTTAAAAGCAGTAGCAGCCAGCTCTACCCTGTGGGTCCCTGGCCCTGTTTCAACAGGAGGAGAGTAACCCCTATGTGCATAATGGGGTGCCCATATGTCAGTGCATACCAGACGAAAGGCAGTATGTCAACAGTGAAAGCTTCCTTGTCTCTTGTGTTTGTTAGACTGATTGATAACATGCCTTTAATCAGTTAGAAATGACTTGATTCTACCTTATTTCATGCTTTGTTTTTGGAGGGGAAATTTTTTTAAAAAAATAAAGTGGTAGAAAAACACTGCTATTAAGAAAGCAATTTCATTTCAGTAATCCATTTTCTCTGACATATCAAATATTGCATTACATTATTCTGAGTCAAATTTATTATACCCAATTAACATTCCCTTTTAGAATGTTGGGACTGAAGAATTCTAAGCTCCAAATTCACTTGAAATAAAAATAACAGTTTTTACCAGAATCAAATATCTACCATTTACCTCTCCAATAGAAAATATTTTTCACACACACACACACACACACACACACACACACAGTGACGGCGGGTGATAAAGATGATTCTGTTTGACGTGTGATTATACTCAAGACCTCTGGATCCGTAAATCTGTAAAGAATGCCACAAGCCATGGAATATTAGTATAAATTGCCATGGATTGCACAACTGCGATTAAAATAAAACACTGTAGGGCCCTATTTAAAAGTTGGAATGTGCACGTCAGATTGTCTGAGACATTCCAAGATGTCTCACTGTTTTTTTTCCCAGTCTCTGTAGTGATTTTTAACCATTTCTTATCTTTATACAGCTGAGTTATTTTTCAATGGAGACATCTGCAGTACTTTGCACAATGTAAACACTCATAAATATTTGCTAGATGGATTATTTTGATGTACCGGGCATCACACAAAGTCAAGCATTCTTTAGTTTAACAAAGAGAGAAAACAAACCTGAAAATAGGACTTAACCAATTCACAAAATGATAGATGATGACCTTTGACTATTCCCCAAAGCTGTAAGAACAATCAGAGGGTGTTACAGACCCTTTATCAGCACAAACCTCCCCTTACCTGCTGGAGCTCCTAGCAAACAAGAGGCTATTTGCTTAGCACTTCTGAGCACTGGTGTTTTCAATCAGGTAATTAGAGAGAGCAGGGGAATTGGCACATTTGCAGAATCAATCAGCCCTAAGGGGAGTCAGAAGCCTTTTAAACCCTGGCTCCTATAATTGGCCAATCCTGTCTGGAGTCAAGGGAAGCAGGTAGGAAAGGACCAAAAATAGAGACTTCTGCAACATTTCCTTCACCATTATTTGCATTTACAATTTTCATCTCCCACTTTGTAAGTACCATGTATTAGTCAGCCAAAGGGGTGCTGATGCAAAATACCAGAAGTCCGTTGGTTTTTATTTGGGGTAGAAGCTTACAGTTACTAGGCCATAAAGCATAAGTTTCTTCCTTCACCAACGTCTGTTGCCACGTGTTGGAGCAAGACAGCTGAGGACGTTTGCCAGGGTTCAGGCTTCTTGGGTTCCTCTCTTCCCAGGACTCCGTTTCTCTCCGGGCTCAGCTCCTCTGTTTCCTCCACTAGGTCAGCTGTAGACTATCAGGTGAACGGCTCATCTTTTCCTGAAGCCTTCTCTCATTCCTCATGACCAAGCACTTCTGTGTGCTTGCTCCCCCCGGCTCCAGCATTAAAACTCAGCTTCAGAACTCCAACTCAAAAAACTCCAACTCCGTCCTTTGCCATGTGTTTCATTTTTGAGACCCCACCCACCAAGGGGTGGGGTTCAATGCCCTACCAACATGGCCCAATCAAATCCCTAATCATAACTTAATCATGCCCAGATGAACAGACCAGTTTACTAGCATAATGCAATATCTATTTTTGAAATTCACAACTATATCAAACTGCTAAACTGCTATACACCACAAGTGAATATAACATGATTCAATAAATGGGTTACTGAAAATACATTTGAAATGTACAGATTTTTGCCTGCTAAATCCTGTTTTAAATGTGCAAGGTGAGTTGACTTTTTAAAGGAACCCTAAGGAAACCTTCGCTTAGGAAACCTCTGTCTATGAAGAACTACATAACCCCTGACTTGGAGATTAACTTCTTTGCGTCATTGAACCACTTTAAGAATATAAGAAAAGTTATGAACCTTATTTCTAGAAAAAATGGGCAGATGAACAAAAGGTGGCATACAATTTTAGGAAATTCAGAGACCCCCTCACTCATATCTCAGATTTTAAAAAGAATCTCTGCTAGAACTCATCACTTCTGAGAGTGTATTAAAACTTAAGGCAGCAAATGTGATGCAAAAGTAATATCCCATTATTATCTACTAAAAGGTTGAAAATACTTCAGAATATGTTGCTTTGGTCCTACCAATTGATTGAATGGGTCTTTCGATCAATTATTCAACAAGCATTATTGAGCACCTACTATGTCCAGGGCCTGTTTTTGATGCTGGGGATCAATGAACAAGACAGAGACCCAGTTCTCATAGAGTTCATATATTGAAATGCTATCCAAGCTGCCTAGAGTGTATGCAGCGAGGTGAAGAACAATTCTCTTGAGAGGCAATACCAGAATTACTCTTAAGCAGCCATCCTCAATGATGGCTCTACATAAGAATCACCTGAGGAACTTTTAAATCTCAATGCTCCAGCCACATTGCTACAATGTCATCTCCCTTCTCCCTTCCATCTCCTACCTCACAAACTTTCCATTGAGATGAATACACTCAGAAGTGCATTGTGTATTTCATTTGCATTTTTACCTATGCATTGGGGGGAGGGATTGTTGAGCACTGAGAAAACGGTCTGAATTGCACCTGGGCCGGCACATGCATGGGGGGAGATGACTCATGAACTGGACAATTTAGTGGAAAAAGAAGCTCAGAGGCAGAGACGACCAGGAGAACCTGATGACCCTGTGGGAAAATGTGGAATACTTCCAGAGTCCAATAGACCCTCAAAGAGCATGTATATTAGATGTTAGGGAGACACCCAAGTGGCATCAAGGTCACACTTACTTTGGAATAGAACTGTGTTATCTAAAAGTGGTGTGACTATAGCAGAATATACTGTAGTGTTTTCCATCTGTTTTGAATATTGCTTACACCAAAGGAATAAGTGGCTGCACCTGTGAGGCAATCCCCCTAAAAAGTTAATCATTTGCAAGGACAAGTTATACCATACTGACTTTTTAAAAACTTTTTAGTTTGAAATATCTTCAAGCTTACAGGACAGTTACAAAAGCAATACAAACCCCATGCAGAGAACTCCAACACATCCCTCACCCCGAGATAACCACATCCACCAATTTTAACATTTTGCCATATTTGTTGTATCATTCATTCTATCTATCCATATATCAATCCATTTATCTATTTATCTCTCTGTCCATTTATCAATCCATTTTCTGAACATGAGTGTAGGTTTTCTATATCACGCTCTTTAAAGACTTAATGCTGCCATGTACATCACCTAAGAACAAGGATATTCACTTATGTAATCACCTTAAATGCAGTTATCAAGTTCAAGAAACTTAAGATTGATATAAAGCTTACAGTACATATACCAATTTTTTAATATATATTTTTATTTTTTAAAAGATACTTAGATTACATAAATGTTACACAAAAAATATAGGGATTCCCATATGCCCCAACCCCCACACCTGCCACACGCTCCCACATAAACAATATCCGTCATTACTGTGGCACATTCACCGCAATTGATGAACACATCCTGGGGCATTGCCACCGAGCATGGACCACAGTTCACATTGTAGTTCACACTCTTCCACACAACTCTGCAGGTTATGGGAAGATATATAATGGCCTATATCTGTCATTACAACACCATCCAGGATGATTCCCAAGCCTGGAAAAAGCCTCCTCATCACAACTGCTTCTCCCTCTCCCCACCCCCAGAGCCTCCAGTGGCCTCCACATCAATGTTGCAATTTCTCCCATTGCTAGAATCACATAAGTCTATAGTAGAATACCAGTAAGCGCACTCCAATTCATAGTCCATTCTCCAATCCTGAGGATTCTGGGATGGTGGTGTCTACTCCACCTCCAAATGAGAGGGGACTTCGATCCCATACAGCCAATGGATGGGACTCGCTTGTAGTTGTAGGCCCCCTCGTTTCCTTGGTATGGTGGTTGTCAATCCTCACCTCCTTGTTAGTTGTCCTGGGAGAGTCCAATGAACTGGAGAGTAGGTGTTGCGACTCCACTGAGGCTCCGGGCCCAGCTGGCACATGGACAACCCAAAGATTCAAGTCTCTTGGACATATACCTACAAACTCCAGCACCAAATATAGGTTTAAATAGAAGGGACAGATGAGCCATGTGTAGGGAAGCCATAACTGAGTCCAACTCTGTCACTCTCAGGAGCACAAATTCCAAAGTAGGGCCCACTGGCAAGGCACCAAACTCCGGAGATATCTGCCCTGACCATAGGATCTGGATGTTTCAAGAGCCCTCAGGAGCCCCACTATTTGGGGTAGTATCCACTTTGGCAGTCTATGAGATCCTCCTGAGATGTGCATAAGTGTTACATCTGGGATGACCTCCCAACTCACTTTGAAGTCACTTAGCCATACAAACTCATTTGTCTTTACCTTTTCCCCCTTTTATTTGAGGTCTTTTTCCAGTTGCCTTGCTAGTTGGTGCTTGGTAGTAATCCCTTGGTGCCAGGGAGGCTCATCCCTGGGAGTCATGTCCCACGCTGGGGGAAAGGTAATGCATTTATATGCTGAGTTTGGCTTAGAGAGAGGCCACATTTGAGCAACAAGGAGACTCTCAGGAGACAACTCTTAGGCACCCCACAACACTAGGCTAAGTTTCAATTTCAAGAGCAAAGGCTCACAAGCATAGTCATCAATATCAAGGGCCCATCAATGGACCATCCTCCTTTGCCAGTCATTGCCCCTGCACTTGGGGGACTATTGCTGCTCCCTTAGAGAATGTGGCAGAGCTCTCCAGGATGGGAATTCAATATTCTCTTGGTTATTATGTGAATCTCCACCCACTGTGACAATGCCCCATGAACATTTGTACACATTTATATAACTTACATATCACTGACACCCCACACCAATGATCCTCCCCTGCCCCAGTTGTAACCCTTCTGTGATCCAAAGCATCTTCAAAAATGAAGCCAATAAAATTGCCAAATACAATTAATAGGAAAATAAAATACTAATGATAGGTTTAAATATAAGAAATAAAATACATAAAATTTTAAAAAACTAAAAATAAAATAAAATTAAAATATTGGGATATTAAAAAATAATGAAAAATATTTTTAAAAAATTTTTTGACATTTTGCCTTTCATCACTATAATATCTGTTGTCCTGTATGTAGAGTGACATTTTCTTCCATTTATTCCCCAGTGTCTTACTTTTTTTTTCATTTTGTTTGCAAAGAAGTTTTAAGTCACAGTTAAGTCACATACAGAATATAGCAGATTCCTATATACCCAACATCCTCCCCCTTTTCCCCCTTTCCATATTAATACTCTTTTATATGTGGATG
>JAQZBX010085865.1:0-13071 GCA_029593785.1 Cabassous unicinctus
GCGAACCCGGGCCTCCCATATGGTAAACGGGGGGCTCTATCCACTGAGCCACACCCGCTTCCCCACTCATCTCTTTATCACTGTATCCATCTTTTCTTCTCAATCGATTAACAGGAAGGGCAGATCTCGCACTTCAGGTGAGAAGTGTGCAGAATTTCTTCCCCGCGGCACCAAGACAGGTCTGTCATCTCAGCCTCATTTAATGGTTGATGTTTTAGCCAAGTGACCCAACCCAGTGAGCCCCTTCCGAGCCCCTGAGCTGCGATACTGAATCCAGAATCTCACTTAAACAAGACCTTCCAGGGCACCAGAAACCTGACATGGAGACGCAGTGCTCTATTATCGCCTTTGTGGAAATTTCCCCAGGGCCCTAGTGTTTTTTTCAGAAGGTTTGCAATTGGTTCTTAATTATTTTCTTTTTAGTCTCTTTACCTGGAGTAGACCCCTTGGTGGTTTTGTTGATTTTTTTTTAAAGTCCAGAGCTATTGTCTTACAGAACATCCCACCTACATCCTGGATTTGTCTTTTTGTTTCCTCAGAGTAGATTCTGGCTAAGCTGCCTGAGTCTATAAATCTGTGGGGTGCTGCCGAAACCTGCTGGAAACATTTCCTCTGCTCAGCCTCCAGGTTCCCCTTTCTTTGGTCCCTCTTCTAAGCTGATTTTCTGGCTTCCTCCTTCATCTCCCCACCCCCACCCCCATCTGCCTTGCCACCTTGGGGACCTCATCCAGGCTCGTGGCTTTCAACAGCCACCCAATACCAAATGCCAATACTTCCGTGCTTATCTCCCAGCCCCGACCTCGTCTGCAAATTCTGCACACATGGGTTCAACCACCTGCTGGAGACGTGTGCTCTGGGGTCCACGTGACATGGGTCCAAAATCTAGTTCCCGACCACCCCCACACCTCTGCCTGTCCCTTTGGCAGTGTTGGTATCGCTGCTTAACAGCCTCTCTAGGCCAAAGCTTTCTGGACCACCCTCGATTCCTCTTTCTTGCCTACCTGGGCTGGGCCACCATCACCTCTTGCTTGTTTAATGTTCACAGCTTCCCTGTCGGGCTCCATCCTCCCTTTTCCTCGACCCTCCAGAGAGGTCCTGTGAAAACGCACTACCCGTGCTCTACCCTCTGCCCGAAAGCCCATGTCCTTCAGAGCAAAAACCGAAGTCTTGCAGGCCCTACGGGATGGGTCCCATGCCTGCATATTCAACCGCCTCTCTGCCCCTAAGCCCCATTTACTCTCTGCCTATCATTCACAGGCCTGGCACTGCCTGCCTCAGGACCTTTGCACTTGCTGATCAGGCCTTGTTCGAGATGTCACCTCCTCTGAGAAGCCTTCTCTGACCATGCCTTCCCTCTCTGTCCCCCATACCCTGCTCGATTTTTCTTCCCAGCACGTCCATCTTCTGTTTTCCCTGCTGGAGGGTGAGCTCCATGCAGGCAGGGACCTGCGTGCCTGTTCCCTGCTGAACCCCCAGTGCCAGGCATGCAGCATATTTGCACAATTTGCAGACATGAATTGCATGATTAAATGCAGCAAAAGTTCAGGGACTTGAGGGACAGACAAATATTCAGAGTTTCCAGAGGGCAACAGAGAGGGGGGCTGGAGACAGGCAGGTCAGACGGGCTGCATGAGATGGCTGACTCACCCCCAGGCCCTGGGGAGCCACAGAAGGTTAAGGGTGTGGGAAGGTTGTGGTTCCGAGCTGTGGTTTGGGGGTTTCCTGAGACCCACTCGCACAACCCTGTGCCCCCTCCCCTACCTCCCTCCCCACCTCCTCAGGCCAGCTCTGGGGTCTCGGCAGGTAGTCCGCAACATGAGCTCTGAGTTCTTCGCCGCCCAGCTCCGAGCACGGATCACTGACAACACCACTCACCCAACCTCCTACTATGAGCCTGAGTTCTACACGCCCAACGATGGGGGCACGGCCCACCTGTCTGTGGTCTCGGAGGATGGCAGTGCAGTGTCAGCCACTAGCACCATCAATCTCTAGTAGGGGCTGCTGGGACGCCTGGTTGTGGGAAGGGATGGGAGCAGTAGGCAGGGGCTCCCTGTATTCCCAGAAGGGGGCCCCACCATTCCCTGTCATGGTGGGAAACCCTGTATCCCCAGAAGGGGGCTCCATCACCCCCGTCACTATGGGAAACCCTGTACTCCCAGAGTGGGCTCCATCACCCCCGTCACTGTGGGAAACCCTGTACTCCCAGAAGGGGCTTCATCACCCCCGTTACTGTGGGAAACCAAGTCCCCAGTGATGACTGCTTTCCCTGATGCTCACTGGGGGTGAGCACTTTTTTTATTTTTATTTTTTGAGCTGAGGTGGGCAGGGCTGGTGGGGTCAGGCACAGCTGTCTGACTCGGCTGGTCTGAAGCTTTGGCTCCAAGGTCCGCTCCCGGGTCAGTGGGATCCTGTTCAATGATGAGATGGACGACTTCAGCTCCCCCAACATCACCAACCAATTTGGGGTGCCCCCCTCACCGGCCAACTTCATCAAGCCAGGTGTGGGGTGGGGGAGATCCATGGGGTGGGGGGGGCTTGGGTGCGACGGGGACTGGTGTCCAGGGCAGGCCAGCTGACCCGTGTCTCTGCCCCCTCCCCACTGGCTGCAGGGAAGCAGCCGCTCTCGTCCATGTGCCCGACCATCATCGTGGGACAGGACGGCCAGGTCCGCATGGTGGTGGGCGCCTCTGGGGGCACACAGATCACCACGGCCACCGCGCTGGTATGAGCCCCCTATCTGCCTTCCCCCTGCCCTGCCCCAACCCTTCCCCCCTGGACTGGGCTGACCCCGTTTCCCACTTCCCCAGGCCATCATCCATAACCTATGGTTCGGCTATGATGTGAAGCAGGCAGTGGAGGAGCCCCGGCTGCACAACCAGCTCCTACCCAACACCACCACACTGGAGAAGCACATGGACCAGGTGGGGGTGCTGAGTGGGGAAACTGAGTCAGAGCGGGGCAGAGGGTCCCAGAGGGGATCCTGGGCTGGAGACCTGGATCTCTTGAACCGTCATGGGGTAGACAATGGGCTGGTGTACTCGGCCTGGGGCCCCCAGTCCCCCGTTCCCTCTGCCTGGCTGTCCTGAGCCCCTGTGCAGGGAGGTCCAGCCCACCTGTTCCAATGAGACCCCAAGGCCCAGCTGCTCCAACCTGCTAGAAATGGTGCTGTCCTAGTCTGCAAGGCTCAGGGTCACACAGATGGGATGGGACAGTGACTTGGGCCTTGCTGAAGCCCCCCCTTCCCCTCTCACCCTTCCCCACGCCAGGCGGTGGCTGCAGCCCTGGAGAGCCGGCACCACCACACGCAGGTCTCGTCCACTTTCATCGCTGTGGTGCAGGCCATCGTGCACACGGCTGACGGCTGGGCAGCCGCCTCGGACTCCCGGAAAGGCGGGGAGCCCGCGGGCTACTGAGAGCTCGGGATGGACAGAACTGGCCGGCAACCAGGAACGAGATCGCCTGTCAGGGCCAGGGACGGGATTTTGGGAGGGCGGGCGGGGGAGATCCAGCAGAGCAGCAATAAATGGGGGCCGCAGCTCCAGGCCCAGGGCAGCCTCGCCATCTAGGTCATCTCCCACCCGGGCCCTGGGCCTCTGCGTCCTCATGCGTGCAATGCAGCCGTCGGGTAGAGAAGGCTGGGGAGTCTGGGTTCCGAGGTCCTCGGGCCATGGGCTCTGGAGCCGGCCTCAGCGGTTTCACGTCGGGGGAACCGGGTGGGGCAGGGGGGTGTGGGGTGGGCCCAGGCCAAGCACTGTCCTTCCTTCCTCTAAGCCAGGAAGTTCCTTCCCCGGGCTGGGCAGCGCCACTTCCTCAAGTAGGCCACCAGGGGACGCCTCAGCTCCGGCTAAGGATGGGGCTGAGAAAGGGCTGGGCAGCGGGTACAGCCAGCAGGTGCTGAGGGCCTGGTACCTGCCTGGACGAGGAGGCCAGGTATCTGGGCTCCCCCTGCCGAGGACATGCGGGGTGAAGCTGAGGTCTGGGGTGTGTGTGTGGGGGTGCAAGAGGCTCCTCGAGAGGATTGGGCAATCGGCCGGAGCAAAGCATCCTTGTCAGAGCCAGGCCTGGTCCGGTGGGGGGCTTTCCAAGCACAGTCCCAGAGTGAAACCAGAGCTTGTGCTCAGCTCCAGAAGGAGGCCCCAGTCTCAGGGATCAGCAAGCTGGAGAAAGTCCCCGGGTCCCCCTGGGTCAGGGCTTTGGAATGGCTGGGAGACACAGCCAGGGACAGGGTGGGTCCGGAAGAGGGCTAACTCTAGAACACAGCATGCTGCTTCCTCCTCCATGGGCTGCTCCCTCCCGCAGCCCTCCCTCGGGGCCTGCTGACTCCTGCTTGACACCCAGTGGTAACACAGGAGGTGCCCTGGTTAACCTCCTCAGCCTCGGCGGAAGCGGTGGGGAGGAGGGGCTCAGAGCCTGGCAGCCAGACACTACCCCCAACCTGTGAACAAAGTGGAGGGTCCCTGAGGATGGGGACAGAGGGGCCAGGCAACAGGCCAGGGCGAGCCACGTCTGGGCATTCCTTAATATAACCAAGGCCCTGCAGGGAAATGCGGGTTTTTCTTGTAGTCACCATCCCACCTGCCCCGGGTCTGAGTGTTGAACTCCGGAGGGCTGTGTTTCTGGGGTCCCTGGGAGACACAGGATGGAGGCTGGGCCGGGAGAGGGGTGTACCTGTCGCCTCACATTGAAAAGGTCATGACCCCATTTTGCAGGGAAGAAGACTGAGGCCTGGGGGGCAGGGCTTGTACCAGGTGGCAGAGCAGCAAGGGAGTTGGGGGGCGCCTGTGAAGCTCCCTAAGCTCCGACACGTTGGTGGGTATACCCCAGTTTCTCAGGCCCCAAGGGGCTCAGCCAGCAAAGTCACTGACTTCTCTCAGCCCTGAGTTCCTCTCCTTTCCATTGCTCCTTCCCTCTCCACCTCCTGTCACCTCCTGGATAAGGGACATCCAGGGACCTCCCAGCCGGACCGCCTCTGGCCAGATGCAGCATGATGCCCATCCCTTTCCTCAGGGCCTTTGCACAGGCGGTCCTTGACCCCTGGCCTCCAGCTGGCCAGGATGGTGGGGGGGGGGAAGAAGGAGGGGGCGTCCCGCCTGCTGTCCCCTGCTCCAGCGTATGACTCTGAGGCCTGTGGTGGGCGGGTGGTCTGGCCCGGGCCCAGGAATGCACTTAAGCTCCTGGTTGAGCAATGTCACTGAGGAGGGGGGTTCGGAGTGGCCCCCCACCGTGATGCAATCATGGGAGCCGGCCTCCGGGAAGGCCCAGCCCACAGCCTCTTGGGACCAGGCTGACGGGCTCAGGATATGGTGGACTGTGGGTCCCAGAGAGTGTGGTGGCTCCTCTCCAGGCTGGTTTCTCTGCTGCATCGGGAGGTGGCATTCAGGTCTGTGGTGCTGATGGGTGGGGGGACCGGGGGACCGGCTCTGTGCACATAAACAGCATGGGGAGGGCAGTGCTCAGCTGGGAAGGAGGTGGAAAGGATGTGTGTGTGTGTGGAGGGGTGGACAGGGTCCAGGCTACTGCACCCCAGAGGAGGCAATGGCCAGTGCAGGAATTTCCCAGAGCATGGATGGACCTGGGACCCGGGACGCGGGGAAGCAGACACTCAGCCAGAGAGGGGCAGAGTAGCAGGCAGGAGGGCAGGCTTCTAGAACAGCAGGCTCCAGGAATGGATGGTCTGGTGGGCCCCGGGCTCCGGACACTGAACGTACCCGGACAACGTAGTAGAGCCCTGGCATTTGGAAGCTTCTGGAATTGGCCCCACGCTCTCACATCTGCTGATGTGCAGACTGGGAGGTCCAGACCCCATCCTGGTCACTCCTGGTCCCAGGGCCCGGGCTGTGCCCGAGCTGGGATTTGAACCCGGGTCCCGTGTGACACCACTTTGGGTGCTCCCTCCTTTTGCCTCCTGGCGTCCCCTCCAGCCCCACCTCTGTGCCTGGACACCCCATTTATTCTCTTGCTCCCAAAGGCACCCTAGGGGGAAGGAGCTGAGACAGAGCCGGTGCCTGGGCCGGGCCATACTGAAAGGGCAGGAGCACCGTGGCAGGAGTCGAGGCGTGGGGGCTCGACAAGGCCCCCTCAGCCTCCTGCCCTCTCTGAGCCTGATCCAGGGTAGTAATGAGCCCCAAGCCCTGCTTTCCCGTCTCTGCTGGGCACCAGGGAATAGCTGTGGGGCATTGGCCCCCTGCACCACACCTCCCTTGGGTGCAGCAGGTGCCACGTCCCCGAGCACTGGGGGTTGGGGTAAGGCTGGCACCAGCAGACACTAGGTGGCATTGGCTAGCTCTGGGCAGGCCCATGGCAGGGAGGGAGTTAACAACAATAGCAGACATTCGGTCCTCTCTGGAAGGAAAAACTCCCAACACCAAGCTGCCTGGCCTCCCGCCAGGCTGAGCAGAGGAGCTGAAAACTGGAAGTCCAGGCGTGTGGCCAGCTCTGTCTCTCACTGCTGCAGCTCGGAGTGAGCCCTTGGAGAGGGTGGCAGCCCTGCCCTGCTGGCCCACAACTGTCTGTCCATCCACCCGCCTGTCTATCTGCCTGTCTGTCCGTAACATCTCTGCCTGCCCGGCGGTCCGCTGTTCATTTGTAAACCTGTCCAATCCATCTGGAAGCCCGTTTCTATCCAATTGTCTGTCTGTCCACCTCTCTCATACTGCTCGCTCTGTCCAGCTGTCGATCCAACTGGGGGTCTATGTGCCTCCCCCCATCTGTTTGTCCATCTGTCCTATCATCTGTGAGTCCATCTGCACACCTTGTCTGTTTGCCTCCCCCCACCCCATCCGTCTGTCCATCTGTCTGTCTACGAGCCTGTCTGCCCACCTGCTTTCCCTTGGGCCACAGAGCCATGCCCCGGGGCCGCGGGGCCATGGTCAGCCTGGTCCTACTGGGGCTGGCATTGGCGCTGGCCATCATCGTGCCCGCCGTGGTCTTCTCCCGCCACCACGTCCCCTGCGGCCCTGGCGCCTTTGCCCACGCGGCTGTAGCCGCCGACTCCAAGGTCTGCTCGGATATTGGACGGTGAGTAAGAGGTGGGTGGGAGCCGTGTGGTCTCTCCGGAGGCTCCGTGTCCAGGGATGAGAGCGTGCTGCAGGTTCGTGTGTGTACGTGCGCTGGCACATGGGGGGCCTGTGGCTTTGGATTGCAATCCTGGCCGGGCCTGGGTGCGAGAAGGCAGCCCCCAGGGCCCCTCACACAGAACAGGGAGTGGGCGTGGCCACGGGGCGTGATGGGGCCCAGGGTGGGGTGCTCTGAGGGTGTTGGCAGAGGTGGGGTGTGTCCAATCGTAGCCCCAGATCTAAAGGGGCCCATCACTTTTTTAAAATTATCTTTAAAATTTTTATTTTGAAATAGTTTTAAACTTGCAGGATAGTTGTGGGAAAATACTACAAAATCTGCATAGAGAACTTCAGCATACCCTACCCAATACCCAGATCCACCAACTTTTTTTTTTTTTTTGGAGGTACCCAGAATTGAACCTGGGACCTCATACATGTGAAGCAGGCACTCAACCACTGAGCTATACCCGCTCCCCCAGATCCACCAACTTTTGTTTTGCCACACTTGTATCATTCTATCCATCTATCTATCTATCTATCCATCTATCTATCTATCTGATCATCTATCTATCTCCATCTGTCTATTTTTCTATCTATTGTCTAAACATTTGAGAGTAGGTTGCACACATCATGCTCTTTGAACATTGGCTACTTCCATGTCCACTTCCTAAAAACCAGGCTCTTCACTTATGTAACCCCCTTAAGTGCAGTTATCAAGTTCAAGAACTTTAACATTGATAGAAAGCTTAACATTGGTATAAAGTCTATATTCCCACTTTTTTTAATTTTTTTTTATGTCCCAACAGTGTCCTTTCGGGCCTTTTCTCCTCCATTATTAGATCCCGCTTGGGATCATGGATTGCCTTGTTATTCTCGCTTTAATTTCTCTCTCTCTCCCTAATTGTGGAAATGATCCAACAGGAGCTTTTCCTTTCTCAGCCACTCCTAGGCACACCATTCAGGGAGATTAATCATACTCACAGGATTGTTGCTATTCTCACTTCTATCTGTTACCAGAACTTTCTCAGGGGGCCCACTTTACAGCACAGGTAGGCAAGGGCAGCTCCCGTGGGTCCTGCGAACCCATGCCAAGCTTGGGGCGGGGGTTCTCCCAGGGAGTGTGGGTGAGGGGGCTTAGGGGCTCCATATGTAGGTTCTGGCCTTTGCCACCCAAGGTCTATCTCTCTCCCACCCCCCACCGCCTGGGACCTCAGCTCCACATCTCTCAGACCTGGGAAACCCACCCCCATGGGCACCACATCCATCATGTCCTCCTCTTCTGGTGTCACTGCCGGGGGGGTGGTGGGTGACAGAGGGAGCTGTGGTTGGCATTACCCGACCCTCTTCCAGGAAGCCCAGCCCAAGGGAGCCTCCGTGGCCAGCTGGGGCGGGACATGGCAGGATGCCCCCCCTCATCCCGGCCGCAGCCCCCCACTGTGCCCACAGAAAGGCGCCTGGGCAAGCATCCCACTGCCACCCCCATGTCCTCGTCCCTGCTCCTCCCAAGGGTCAGGTCTGCTTCCCAGAATATCTGCCTTTGCCTCAGGGGCTGTAGTCAGAATCAGAAGTGCTTTGTAACTCTGGGGGACAGTACCGGAATGGGGGGAGGTGGGGAGTGGCTAGCCCAAGTCCCAAGATGGGCGCGTGGCTGGGCAGATGATGATGTTCCCGGCTCCTGCTTCCCGGCCTCACCACCCTGCGTGCTTTCTCCTTCTGCTGGCTCATTTGTTCACTTTTTCATTTCTTCTTTCCTGCCTTCACCACTTCCTCTGTCTGTCCCTGCCCCAGTTGCTCATGCCAGGGCTATCCCCTTCCGCCCTGCTCCTTGTCCTCTGGTCTCCCACCTTCGCCCACAGGACACTCGGGGCTCATCTCAATCTGCCTGTCCCCTCCCCTCAGGGCTACTTCTAGGATGGCGCTTTCTGAGGATGGCAGTTCAGGGATGGTGGGGGTCTCCCCAGGGGCCCCAGGGACATATAACCAGTGAGCCGAGGCAGGGGAGGGGAATGAGGCAGTCCCCCAGGTAGAGCCCCTTCCCAGCTCTGAAGAACATGTAGGGGTGCAAAGATGCATGCAAGGCTGGGGGTTCTCAGTCCCCAGAGACCACGGGATGGGGGCATAGCCCCCAGGTTGAGGGAGTGCTGCCGCATCCCTCCGAGGAGGGTCTGGCACCCTCCCTGTTTCCCCCTGAGACTTTCTCTGGGGGTCTCCGTGCCCTGCTGGGGACGTTTGTGTTGGAGTCTCTGCTAGGAGCTTGCTCCCTCCACCCTGTGTGCTCTTTCCAACCCCTCCTACCCCACCCCAGGCCCAGGTCCAAGAAAGCGGATGTGGTTTCTCCCCGGTGTTTTTTGTGTACTTGTCAAACAACACTCTCTGCTTCCTGTTCTTGTTTTAAGAAGCCAGGAGTTGGAGCTGGCCCCAGCTGCTGATGTGAAATGGGAGTATGGGGGGGGTGCTCAGGAAGGCGCCTGATGCAGCGTCCTGCTCCCCCAAGATCCCTCCCATGGGGTCCCCCCTTGCTCTCCGCCCCCACCCCTCAGCCCTGCTGCAGGGTCTGTAGGGGGCAGCCCGCAGCTCACTCTTCTTCCTTCTCCCAGCTCCGTCTCTTCCTCCCTCCTTCTCCTCTTACCGGGCAGTGCCCTCCCATTCCCGTCTCTTTCCATCCTATCAGCATCATACTTTTTCCTTTGGGCCTTCTTGCCTGGGACTCCTGGGAGAGGATTCTCGAAAACTCACCTGAGTCAAGTTTCCGCACCAGGAGACATGCACTGGCTCCAGGGAGGTCCCTTCTCAGCTCCCAGTGGGAAGTCCCCGTGTGTTTGGCTTGTGTGCAAACGGGGTGTCCTGAGGCTCTGAGTGAGGGCTGATCTTTTAAGGAGCCTGTGTGAGCTTTAGGGTCAGTGACATCCTTCGGGCTTGGGGATGTCTGCCTGCTGTGGCTGCTCAGACACACCTGCCTGCTCTACCATGGGATCCCTAGGGACCAGGGGCTAATTGTCCCATTTGACTTATGAGGAAGCAAAAGCCTGCACAGAAGGCACCCACCTGGCTTCACGGAGTAAGTTGGTTCAGCTGGGACTGGCCTCTGGGTCTGCAGACCCTGTCCCTAGACCCTCATTCTCTCTCCTGCCGCTGCTGCCTGTGGGGGGTGGATTTCCTCCAGGGATACAGGAGGGAGCGGGGTCTTCCCAGAGCCAGCCACCCCCACCCCTGTCTTGGCCTGCAATGCCTGCCCAGCCCCTTGGGCTCGGCTTGTAAAAGGCCAGAGGAGCAAAGCCTCTGGAGATTTGGAGGCTAGGGGGGCTCTAGGGGGGCTGAGGGAACCCTGAGATTTGGGTCACATTGGTTGCTCCAGGCCCACCCAGGGGTCTGTGTGTCATGCCCTTGGTGCAGGGTGGAGCAGAGTTTGGGCTCCATTGCTTCTCCATGTGAGCCTCAGTTTCCTCATCTGTGACATGGCTTTTGTTGACAGCATCCACTCTGAGTAACAGCCATTAGATTGCCTTGGCTTGGACAGGACGTGGGGTCGGTGTTTCTGGTCCAGGGTCAGAGGGCCTTCCTCTCCTCCCAGTACCACCTGGAGGCCTGAGATCCACGTGCCTCTTTGTACTCCCGGCCAGCCTACCAGCCCACCAGGAAATCCCTGCCTTTCCTCCACTCTGGGGCCTGGGAGGAAATGGCCATTTGTAGGTGTGAAAGCCTGCATGACTGAGTGGGTGTGTGATGGCTCACAGCTCCTTGTTGATGGCACATCAGCTCTCAGTGCCCCCCACCCCGCCCCTGTTTACAGCTCAGGATACCCAGTGTCGGGGTTATGCAGCTGGTGAGTAGGAGGTCCAACCTGGCTGGCCCAGAGCCCACATACTCGTGACCTGTGGACACGTGGTACATGTCTTTGGGCTGTGGATGTGTGAAGGTGTGTGTGTACTTCTCCACCTGCTCCGTGAGTCACCCTTTTGTCTTTCATCAGTATGGATGGTGCAATTGCTATGTGTGCCAGCCACTGTTCTGGGGACACAGTGGTAACCAAGATGGAAAAAAAAAATCCTGCCTTCCTGGTGGAGGGACAGGCAATAAATCCATATCTAAGGTTAGAGGGTAAGAACTGACTACTGGTTATCTGAATATCCTCTTCTTTGAAGTTTCTGTCCAAATCCTTTGCCCATTTTTCTATCAGGTTACATAGCAAATGCATTTTCTGCCTTATCAAGACAATGAAATATTTGTTTCCCTTTTTAAAGGGGAGCAGATGTGGCTCAAGTGGTTGAGCACCTGCTTCCCACATGGGAGGTCTGAGGTTTGTTCCCTGGTGCCTTCTAAAAACAAAAACAAACTACCAGCAAACAAACGAAAAAACCAACACAGGGGAGCCGATGTGGCTCAGTGGTTGAGCACCAGCTTCCCACATATGAGGTCTGGGGTTCTATCCCTGGCCCTGGTACCTCACACAAAAAAATAAAAATAAAAAAAATGCAGTGAGTGTTAAACCATCCTTGCATTCCTGGAACAAACCCCACTTGTTTGTGATTTATTATCATTTTTATTTTTCACTAGTTTTGGTTAGCTAACATTCTGTTTAGGATTTTGTATTTATGTTCATGAGAAATATTAGTTTGTAATTTTCCTTTCTTGAAAAGTCCTTGTCAGGCTTTAGTATCAGTAGTTAGTACTGGCCTCATAAAAAAAAGCCAGGAGCTGTTCTCTTGTCTTTTTCCATATCATGGAAGATTTTGTGTTTTTTTTTTAATTAGTATTATTTCATCCTTAAATGTTTGGAAGAATTTGATGGTTAAGCCTTCTTGAGCCTGAGTTATTTGTGTGTGTGTGTGTGTGTGTGAAGGTTTTCAAGAATGAATTTTATTTCTGTAATAGATATAAGGCTATTAGAGTTTCTGTTTTTTCTTGTGCCAGTTTTGTTAAGTTCTGTGCAAGGAATTTGTCTATTTTATACAAATTGTCAAATCTATTGGCATACAGTTGTTCATAATATCCTCTTATTATCTTTGTGCTCTCTATAGGTCTGTAAGGAGTCCTTTTTTCCATTCCTGATATAGGTAATTAGTGTCTTCTTACTTTTTTGTTTGTTTGTTTGTTTGTTTGTTTGTTTGCTTTTGAGGTACTAGGCCAGAAGATTGAAGCCAGGACCTTGTATGTGGGAAGCTGAGGCTCAACCACTGAGCCACATCAGCTCCCTTGAGTTGGTTTTTCCATTTGTTTCCTTGTTGTTGTTTTGTTTGCTTGTTTGTTTTTAGGAGGCACCAGGGACTGAACCCAGGACCTCCCATGTGGGAAGCAGGCGCTCAGCCACTTGAGCCACATCCACTCCCTCACTTTGTTCTTGATCCATCTTGCTAGGAATTTTACAATTTTTTATTATCTTTTCAAAAAATCAACTTTCGGGAAGCGGGTGTGGCTCAATTGATAGAGCTCCCATTTACCATATGGGAGGCCCTGGGTTTGCTTCCCTGGGCCTCCTTGTGAGGGCAGGCCGGCCCACGCGGCGCGGTGGGCTGGTGCAGCGGGACCTCACAGCAAGGGGGAGATAAGCAGACACAGAAAAAACACGCAGCGAATGGACACAGCAAGACACAAGCAGCAAGGGGGGTGATAAATAAATAAATAAATAAATCTTTTAAAAAAAAAATCAACATTCGGCTTTGTTTAATTTCCTTATTGTACATTTATTGCCTCCCTTAGTTTCTGCTTTTATCTTGACTTTTTCTTTCTATTTCTTTTGAGCTTAAGTTGCTATTTTTTTAATGTATTCATCTTGAGACATGTCTTTGGAAACACCCACTATGAGACGGATACATAGGTCATTGATCTTTAAACTTTCTTCTAATATATGTATTTAAAGCTATACAGGGAAGCGGGTGTGGCTCAATCGATGGAGCTCCCGTCTACCATATGGGAGGCCCCGGGTTCGCTTCCCGGGGCCTCCTTGTGAGGGCAGGCCGGCCCGCGTGGCGCGGTGGGCTGATGCAGCAAGACCTCACAGCAAGGGGGAGATAAGCAG
>JAQZBX010085866.1:0-13067 GCA_029593785.1 Cabassous unicinctus
CCTTGAGTTGCTTTTTGTGTGTGTTTGCTTGTTATTTTCTTGTTTTTAGGAGGCACTAGGAACCAAACCTGGGACCCCCATGTGGAAAGCAGGTGCTCAACCACTTGAGCCACATCCACTCCCCTATAATGTATATCTTAAAGCCAGTAATCCTTTGTCCCAGGCAGCTGTGGTGGATTGTTTTCTTAGTTTTAGCTGCCCTGGGAGCCACTTCTGCATCCAGAGCAAGTTTCGGGATGGCAGATCCATCTATCTCTGAGCTCTGCAAAACAGTTAAAGGGATGCAGTATCTGGGTAAGTGCAAAATCAAGAAAAAGGTAATTTAAAATGGTAGAAAAATATCGTGGCACCTTTGCTGGGCCTCTTCCCTCCCCAACTCCTGGCCCAGGCACTTTATAGAGTAGTCCCCATACTCATAGTGTGGGTCTCTGGTCCTGGCCCTGGAGGAAAGAGAGTGACCTCTATGCACATATTGGGGTGCATATATGTCTGTTTTTAAGTGACACCCCCCCTTTTTGTCTAAGCTAGTACTTTTGAGTTTATGTCCCTTGCAACCCAAACAGTCCTGCCTACTATAGTCTCTCCACATCAGAGTTCTTCCTGTTCAAGATGGAGTGAAGCAGTTTGTCTTAGGTTAGCTCCTCCCCGAAACTGACCTTAAGCCAAAGATTTGGGTGCAAGTTATTTATTAAAGAAGTGTTTCCAAGAAAAACCAGTAAGAGAAGTGGGATAAACAAGTTAACAAGTGTGAAATTTCAAGTAAATTCCAAATCTCAGTCTGATTCTTGAGTAGCTATGGAGTATTAATGATACCTTAGAGTTTCTCCTGCTTCAAAGCAAAGGAAATGGGCTTTAGTACTTTCCCACCATCACTGATGACAGGTCACACTGAGGGAGGGAAGGTGTGTGGACATATAACTCCTCATGGATGAAGTGGCTCCAGGGCCCAAGAGCAAACCTCTGAAGGTTGCAGGTGTAAGTCATTTTCAGTAAAGCATACAGAAGCTGGACTAACAGAGCTGGTAAAAGGGATCTCAGAGAATCTAGGTGGGGTACAATGATCAATACACCATCTAGGAAAAACTTGGGTTTCCCTTGCTTCCTTCCACGCAAAATTGGAGTGTGCCACCAACATCATTCTCAGGCCAATTGGCCCAGCATGAGCCCAACATAAAAAATAAAGTGTATCACAGGTTTTTTGTATACTGGAAGATTTTTCTTCCTGTTTCTCACAATGACTACTAATGCTGTATATGAATTCTGTTTAACAAATGTATACTGGGTAGAGAAAAAAAGGAAGAGGATCCTAAAGACCTTTTCACCCTCTATACCAGAGGACTCAAATGCCAATGATGGTCAGCCAGGCAACATAATAATGATCACAATAGCCAATTAGAGTTTTAAGCACTTACTATGTGCCAGATACAATTCTAAGTGCTTTACTTGCATTTAATCCAAGAATTATCTCATGGAGATACCACTTTTATTTTAATTTTACAGATAAGGAATCCAAATTAATAAATGGTGGAGCTGAGATTTTAATCCAGGCTGTTTCTTGACTCCAGAACCTAAACTCTTAACTCACTCTCTAAAAGTTATAATTAACAGCAAAGGATTTAATCTCTTATGTGTTGAATAAGCAACAGAAAAGATCCATGAAATAAAGTATTTAGTGATACAAGGAGAAACATGAGAAACACTTTTATTGGAAATATTCTAACACATTTTCTGGACAAGTAATCAAAAAATAAATAGGAACACAGAGACTATGAACATATAATTTTTTTACCCTGCAAACAAACAATATACCTTCTTTTCAAGTTTCATTGACAGTGGCAGAAATCAATAAATATTAGGCTACAGAAAATATCTTGGTAAATTTTGAAAAGTAGAAATTGTAGAAGCCAAGTCTCTGATCACAATGCAATACAACTAACAATAATATAAAACACACCACTTAGAAATTACCCTTAGGACTAGAAATAAATCAAGAATAAAAAACAGACTATTTAGAAAATAATTTTTAAAAATAAAAACAAAAAGCCATGGCATATAGCCAAAGCTATATGCAGAGGTAAATTAATAGCATTTAGTGTCAAAAAGAGGGAAAATAAAGCTAACGAATTGAGCATGCAAGTTGAGATTTTGGAAAAGGGTATTAAAAATAGTCTTCTAAAAATTGGAGAAAGTAAATATCTGAATTGGAAAACAAACAAACAAACCATCTAGAAGCTTAAGAGTAGATGGATGTGCTTTTCTGCCTGTGGACAGAGAAGTACTTCGCAGTGCTCCACATAAACTTGGTCCTAGAACACATGTCTTCAGTCCTCTCTCCTTTTCTCTGCTCATGCTTTGCCTGGTATTCTCATCTACTCCCAAGGCTTCAGCTACCTTCAGCTCCTTTCTCTGTGTTATCACCACATCATGTACATACGTGTTTCTACTGTGGCACTCTACATGTTGCTCTGTGATTAATTATTTCCACTTGTGATTTCTTTACTAATAGACTTGAAGTCCTCAGAACAGGAACCATGTCCTGATCATCATTGTATCTTCAGTGCTTGGCATGTGTTGTCCTCAATAATCACTGGCTGAATGAAAGAGTGAGATGAGCTCAAGCACTGATTACTGAGTTGAATCTGGTCTCAAGTTGAACCTGACTGCCAAGCCAAAGCCCTCAAGCCAATATCATGTATTCTGGAATGAATTAGTCCAACAATAAGAGGACTAACTATAGGGTATCTGCCTAATGTAATATTATACAACCAATAATCACTGTATTGACAATGTCAATAAATATGAGGAAATGGGGCTATGATTTTTTTTCTTATTTCCTCTTTTCCACTGAATGATCAAGTATTTCTTCTATGAAGTGGAAAATTATCCTCTCTACCCTCAAGGCCCAGTTCAAATGCTACCTCCTCAAGGCACCGTCCCTGATTTCCCTAATCAGAAACGATCTTGCCTTTCCTGGGTTTCCGGAGCCTCTGCCCCTCCGTTTGGTCTCTTAAAATTTCTGCCTTTAGCTATTTACGTCTCCAAATGGGCACCCTACTGGCAAGATTTAAGGTGTCTTGCACCAACCACCCCTAGTAAGTAGAATATGCTCCAGGATGTTCATCCAGACTTGAATCCACCTCCCCCAGCATGTACAGTGGTGAGGTGGAGACAACATACGGGTTTTAATGGGTGAGTGCCTAGGTGACAGAGGACCACATTGAACTCAAAGTATGCAGAGGATCATGGTCCTCAAAGAGGCCCCAGCCAACCTTAGGGACCAGCCAAAGCACACCCACACCTATATTGTGCCTGACTAGAAAAAGTCCTCAGAAGCAAATTGTATGGCTCCAGCCAAAATGAGGGAAAGAAACGGGAGTTTGCTGTCACATTACCTGGGACTGATAAGTGCAACTGAGACAAGGTGTTGAAACATCTTTTTTGTGCCTAGATGAACTAGGAGAAGACATTCCTGGCACAAGGAGCCATCTGAGCAATGTCCAGTGGAAGAGACAATCAGATTTACTTTACAAAGAACTGCAGCGTTAGCCACTGCAAGGTCCTCCAATTCATCTTCCACTTGGCTGTCAAAACAATCTTTCTAAACCCAAATCAAATCTTGTCACTCACTGACCTGTTCAACACTCTTCATGGTTCCCCACAGACCTCAGGATTTGGCCTAATATTTCAGGCTCCATGTGCTCTGCCTCCCAAAGACATCTCATTACCATCTGCTGCCACACACTCCACCCCCAAACAGAACTCCCTCAGGGTTCCCAGTCTGGCCCCATTTCTCTCCTCACTCCACTTTCTCCCCTTATAACATTTCATCCAGAACCGTGGATTCAAAAATCATCTATATCTGGCAACCCCCACATTTATTTCTAGTCTGGTGTTCTCTCACCAGCTCCAGAACCATATATCCAATTGTCCAATTGACATTTTCACCTAGGTTTCAAAGATATCTCAAACTCAATATGTTTAGAACTGAACTCTCCGCCCTACCCAACCTCCTTACCCTGTTTGTCTTTCCCATGTTAGTAAATGTTTCTACCATCTGCCCAGCTGCTTCTCCCTCCCTGACAGCTCATACATTCAATCTACCAATGGATCCTGCTGATTCTATCTCCAAAGTTTCTCTTACATCCACTCATTCCCACCATCCTAGTCTAAGTTACCACCCTAGTCTAAGCTAACTACACAAGCGCCTCCTAATGGGTCTCCCTGCTTCCTGGGAATGCATTCCCTACAATGTATTCTTATACTGCAGTCAGATGATCTTATAAGCAAATTGAATCATGTCACTCCATTGCAGTTGGGAAGCAATCCAAGCTCTTTTTTTTAAAGGGGCTCCCAGTGGCCAAATCTGGGACAAGTTGAGCACCAAAATAAAACTAGTAACTAATTGTAAAATTATTAGAAAATAATAGGGATCCAAGAGTCCCAACTAATAATATATAGATAAATAAATAAGCAGAAGAATGCCAAATTGTCAACCAGTAAATGTAGAGGGAATGCTGGACCTTTTGCAACCATTGTGATAAAGACTGATTCAGACAAGAGTCATCAATAGACATTAAGTCTCATCTATTTAACATTTGATGTGAAATAGGATATCTACATGGTTAAATGTTTCCTCACAGATTGAAGTTTGGAGAAATCATATAACACCTTAACTAGCTGATCAAAATTAACATTACCAATAAAAGCAGGTAGACATCTTGTGCCTCTAGATGTTAATATTACACTGAGAAGGATAAATATCACTTATGCAGCCTTCCAGCCATGGTCCTTATGAAGAAACATCAGACAAACCCTAAATGAGGAATATTTTATTAAAATAAAGGGGAAGACTGAATTCTTCAATAATGTCAATGTCATAAAAGATAAAGTCTGATTAAAGGAAACTAAAGAGAAATGACAAGCTAATGCAATGCATCATCCTAGAATGGAGTCTGTACTAGAGGGGAAAAAATGCTACATAAAAGATATTGGGATGATTGACAAACTGGGCATGCAGATGGTAAATCAGATACCATATTGTATCAATGTTAAATTTAGAAAACCATGGTTATATAAAAGAATATCCTCACTCAGAGGAAATACACACTGTAAATATTTAGGGGTAAAGGAACATGAGGTATACAACTTATTCTCAAATAGTTCAGGAAAAAAAAAAAGCTATATATATATGTATATACACACACACACACACATAGCAAATGATAAAGCAAATGGGGTAAAATGTTAACAAAAGGTGAATTTTGGGTAAAGGATATACAGATGTCCTTTGTACTATTCCTGCAATTTTTCTGTAACTTTGAAATTATTCGCAAATAAAAAGTTAAACCAAAAGATCCTGGCTCCTGACCGTGGTCCACAAGGCCCTGAGTAAGTGCCCCTGCCACCATCCCCTACTGGCCCATCCAGTCCTATTTTGGCTACAGCTCCAGCATTCTTACCTCCAGCTATGTGGACTGCCTTTCAGTTTCTCCAACATACCAAGCTCCTTTCTACCTCTGAGCCTTTGGGTGCCTACTACTGCCTTTCTATAGAATTCTTTACCCCCAAATCAAGTATTAGGGGTTACAGTAATTATCACTTTCTCAAAATGGACTTTGCCCCGCCCCCAACCTAATTTAGATTTGTTATATTCTTTCATAGAACCCTGAACTTTTTCTTCACTACACTTATCACAGTTTATAATAGAGTTTGTATTCTGGGGAAATTGTATTGGGAAGGGGGATCAAAGAAGTCCAGTGGCCCGGAAGCTCCCTGAGGCCAGGAG
This sequence comes from Cabassous unicinctus, assembly GCA_029593785.1. Lineage (NCBI taxonomy): Eukaryota > Metazoa > Chordata > Mammalia > Cingulata > Chlamyphoridae > Cabassous > Cabassous unicinctus. Next base: position 5,786 of record JAQZBX010085866.1, read on the forward strand.
TCCTGTCAGTTTCACTGCATCCTCTGCCCACGCTCACTGAGGCTCAGGGGACAGCCATCTGATTAAATGAAGGATGAAATCTACCCTCCAGATTCACAAAAACTTCTGGCAGCTCTCAGAGAGCATGCCCTGCTATCCATCTCTAGCCCCCAGAACAGATTCAAGAAGCTTCCTCTGTGAAGGCTTCCTGCATTCCCCATACCCACGTCAGTATTTGGAACTAAGAGGCCAGGATAAGGAGGAGAGGCATATTAAAGAAGGGATGATGGGGACAGTCAAGAGCCTGGAACCTCAAAGAGGGGACGTTAAGGAGGCAGTTGGCTAGAATAGGCTGGTGCTCAGAGGGACAGAGATGACCAGTAGCTGAAGTTGTCGGCATAAGGAAGGTCCCTCAGAAACCTATACCAAAGAAAGAGAAAAGAGTCCAAGTATGGGATTAGAGGACCTTGACTTGACTCAAAGGCTAAGCTAAGTACCTAGAAACAAAGAAACAGTGACCAGAGAAGTAGGAGCACTATCAGGAGAGAAAGTTGTTAAAGTAGAGAAGAGAGGAGGACACTTAGGTGCTACAATCTCATACATCTGTGTTTGCTTCTTCCCTGTTTACACCAGCTCTCTGGCACCTGGTGAGAGTTAAGAGCTTGGCCTCGATCGGAATCCCAAACTCCACAACATGTTAGCTGTGTGACCTCAGGCAAGATACTTAACTTTCTCAGACTCAAAGCCCTCATCTGTAAGATAGGAGTAAGTAATGCTGGCACTCACTTTATGGAGCTGCTGTCAGGATTACATGAGGTTATCTTTGGAAAGCCCTTTAAGCCATGTTTGTCCTACAGTCTAGATAATGAATGAGTGTCATACACGCATGCACAGCAGGAGGAGGGTGCACTGGTTCCTGCTACCAGGACTATTTCCTAAATTCAGCCCCTCACCATTAACAGGGATCAGAGGAGAGTCAAAGAGCCCTCCTCTCCGCCCTCTGCTACATGCTTCCCATCTCAGATTCAATTCCTATTTTTAAAAAACCACACACACAAAAAAAATCCACAAAAAAACATAGGAGAGGTTCTACTTAACATTGTCCTTCCTCCAAAGCCTCCTTCTGAAAATCATTTTTTTGCTCCCCAAAGTGTGCCCCAAGTCATACCACTCTGGAGCTTGCCCACTTGACTGCGACTAACCCTCTGCTAAAAACACTTTGTACCTTATTTTCCAATTAACTATGGTATCACCCCCTCCTCAATACAGCTACCTTCTATGAGCAGAAGTAAGTACTCCCAGGCCCCTCTCTTGGAGATACACTAATGTCTGCCCATAGGTTCTGACCATCCCATCTTTGAAGGAAAGAGAAATGTGTAGTTAGCATTTCACAGCTTACAAAGCACTTCCACAAAATAACACACACACCCCTTTCATCCTCATAACTTACCTGTGAGGTAGATACAGCAGATAATAACTATACTGGTCCACATTTATCAAGCGTTTACAATGCACCATGCTCTGTGTTAAGCATTTTCATATGTGATCTCATTTAAACCTCATGGTACCCTAGGAAATGGACTCAGTGTTCCCATTTTACAGAAGAGAAAAACAGGGCTTGGTATGGTAAGAACTTGCCCAGAATCAAAGAGGTAGTAAGCAATGGAGCCTGTATTCAAACCTAAGTCTATATGACTTCAAAGCCACTTTTAACCCTTCTACAATATTGCCTCACAAAGCAAGCATATTATTTCCCAGGCATCCTTCTACCCATTAAACTGAAGCTCAGAGAGATGAAGTAGCTTATCCATGGTTTCACAATCAGGAACTGGCAGGGCTAAGATGCATACCTGGGTCTCCTGGTTCCAAGGCTCCTGAAACCATGAAGCTTCAAGACTGGGCTTGACGATATACTAGGTGATAATGTCTGCCGCAGACTTGTCTTGCCAATCTTGCTCAGCTCCAAGGAGTCTTTCTCTGCGGGGAAATCCTTATAGGCATTTTTGGAAAATTTGTTTTCTGAATGCCGAGAACAACCAGTCAGCAAATTGAGAAAATGGGAAAAATAATTATAATTCTGCAAGAATTAAAGATTAATCAACAGAGGTGTTACTGGTTTGAAAGAATCCATTGACGTCAAGTTAAAAGCAAGAGAAGGAACCACTGAGACATGGACTCCAAGGTTAAGGCAGACTTTCTGGAACCTGGGACAGGAGCACATAGGAAAGTAAGCGGTCACAATCGAATCAGCCTTTCTTGTAGCTGTTGCAACATTAAAAGTGTGTTGGTGGCCCTGTGTGCTGCTAACAATGAGTCATTCTCACACAAAAAAAATATCGCTTACATGCATAGTATATTTTATACAAATCCTCTGAATGATGTTCCAATAAGTGACAAGTGTTGGAAACAAGATCTTAAATTGGCCAATTTCAAGGAGTGATTCTTGTTTGAAGATTAAAACATTTTGTTAACCCAATAACGTTCGCTGGTATTTTTCAGTTTTTGAATATTTTCTATGGTCTACAATTCTTTGTAACTACTACTAAATGCTGATTTCTTATTTAAAAAAGACAGTTAAGAAAAACACAGAATAACATGATTTCAAGAATTCCCAAGAATTCCAATTTTTCATTTAAACCTTAGCCCAGAGGAACTGGATGAACTTTCCAAGCAACTGAGTGAGATGGCAAAAGGTGGAGAGAGGCCTTCATCCTTGGCCTCCAGTAGAGTCCTGCAAGGGAGCGGGTCCTGGAGCAAGGCTTTTTTTTTTTTTTTGCCGACATCAAAAGGCATAAGTTGAGAGGAGGTAACTTCAGGGGATCCATAGGCTGAGCCTGAAGCTTTGGCAGCAAGCATGAAATTCATCTGGTCTCAAGTTTCAAATCCATCATTGGTGCAAATGTTAACTTCCATTTGAGGGAATAACTGCTCATTTTAGTATAAAAGGTGTTTTATATAAATTATCACTGAGAAAAATGAATGCTCTATAAATGGCTGCCACGTCAAACCCGCAGCCTTAACCCCACGGTGTACCAGCATAATAGGTGGTACAGCAGAGTGGGCTGGGCAGTTGGGCCGGCAGGCTTGGACCTGAAGACTGGTTTCACCACACACTGGCTGTGACTTTGGGCAGGTCCTTTAACCCCTTAGGGACTTAGTTTCTCCGTCTGTAAAATGCCGATAATGAAAACACCTATGTCGCAGGGATATTGTGAGGATTAAGGGAGATAATTTCTGTAAATCACAGTGCCTGGCACAGAGTAAGCCCTCAATTAATGGGAGTCATTATTTCCTAGTATGAGAGGCCCAGGGGTGGAGTCAGGAAGCAAAATCTTGGTGAACGCCCTTGGAGCCACTCAACAAATGGCCGCTTCACCCTGGACTTTCTCCAGGTGGGGATTTTCCAGGTATGTGAGGGCCAGCGCAGGGCTGCGCCGGAAAGCTCGGTCCATCCAGTTAGCTCAAGCCACCTTCCCTGCCGGGTCTCGCGGAGCTCAGCGGCGAGGCGAGCGCCCTGACTGAATGGCCTCTCACCCGCGTCGGTTCCGAGGAGGCCAGCGAGGTGGGATTCTAGTAGGATCTCTAACCGCAGGGCCTGGAGGGCTCGAGGCGGCCGGCGCACTAGCAGCGGGCCAGCCGGCAGCCTCGTGCCACAGGCCTTGCCATCGCAGTGGGCTGCGCAGGCGCTGCACTAGAGCCGCGACAGGGGGGGCCTCGGCGCATGCGTGGACCTCGGCGGGCCTCCGAGCAGGCCGTCATTCCACATCCGGGGCTACGCGAGGCTCGAGGCCCTGCAGAAGCACTTCCCGCACACCAAGCACTGGAAGGGCTACTCGCCGGTGTGGCCCCTCTGGTGCAGCCATCAAGATTTTACCCCTCTCTCGGAGTAAAAGGCGCTGCTGAACTATGGGCACACCCAGGCAGCGCGCCGACGTGGGAATGCTGGTAGGTGAGGAGGTGGGTGCTGCGGCCGAAGTGCACTCACTCGAGGCGCAGGTAGGCTTCTCGCCTCTAAGCGTCCTCAGGTCCGCGTTCTGTCCAGAGGCTTTCCTACACGTGGGGCACCGGTGGGCCCGCTCTCTGTGTGAGGGTCAGTGGCGAGCAAGGTGGATGCCGTTGCCGTAGGTTCGAGGCAGGTGTAGGGCCGCTTGGCCCGGATGTTCCTGCGGTGGCGGTTATGCTGGGAAGCGTTTTCCGCCGTGGGGGCACAGGTAGGTGGCTGGAGCTAGAAGCAGCCAAGGAAGGCCTAAGGGCCTCACCTTGCCTGAGGAGCCGGCTCACCTCCCCTTCCCCTGGGGGCTCGTCCTGGGTCCCCTCGGGGCCTTGTTTCCTCCCCCAGGTGCTCTGGTATCTGGCACCGTGGAACTGGGCCGGGCATTTGTCCGAAGGCCCCTCCTTGGAAGGAGCCTCCTGATGGGCTCTGTCTTCAGGCCTTTTTCCTGGAAGGCTCGCCTTGTCATTCTCACTCCCGGATCCTGCAGGGGTAAAAGAAAGAATCTGGGTAGTGCTTCCTCTTGTCACCCCACCCAAGGCTAGGAAACTTGGGTGCTTTGGGAGTTCTAAGTGGGGCAACTTGCTGGAAAGTTTTTGGCAAGCGACAAAGTTGGGTATTTCTGACAGCAGGCAGAGGGGCCTTGTGGGGAACCTATAGGAGCTCAATTTCTGAAATGAATGCTGAGTTTAAATCACACATCCAGCACTTACTTGCAGTGTGTTCTTAGTCAAGTTACATAACTTCTTCTAGCCTCAGTTTGTTCAACTATAAATGGGGATAATGATAATAGCAGCGTGAAAGGGTTGTGTCATTGTGATCAGTGGATCCACAGACCATTGGGTAAAAAGGGTAGAGCAGTGATCTGTTAAATTGGAAAGGTCCATACAAATGCTTTACCTTAAAGAAAATTTTCTCTAACTATATCAATACCAGAGTGAGATCCAGACTTCACCCCTTCCTTCTCTCCACTAACTCTCATGTATATCACTAATGCCCAGATGTTGGTCTCTAATATTATTTACCATTAAAAATAATCCAGAATCCTTGGAGGGTAGCTAGTTGCATTTGGGGGTGGGGGTGGGGACGACACAAGGAAAATCAGGATGGGACTACAGCATCTTGCTGATGCCAGAAAGTAAGGATGCTTTCAAGGATGTCAGGTGTGTTTTTACCAAGACAAAGATTCTAAATAAATGGACCACCATTGTTGAAGCTGCAACAATTTGCACACCATAAAATATAATCATCACTATGCTTAAGCAAAATGTCTGAGAAAGGCTGTGAGTTCATAAGCAACTCAAAAGTAGAAAGTTAATATAAAGTCTTTCAGAAAAGTAATAGTACTGCCTAACAAGGATGACAACAATAAGATGAGTATAAGGGAAGCAGATGTGGCTCAGGTGACTGAGCTCCCGCCTACCACATGGGAGGTCCCTGGTTCTGTCCCAGTGCCACCTAAAGAAGACAGCGAGCTGGCGTGACGGGCGGGTGCAGCAAGCTTATACAACAAGCTGACACAACAAGAGACACAAGAAGAAAAAACATAATGAGAGACAACTAAGCAGGGAACCAAAGTGGGTCAAGCGATTAGGTGCCTCCCTCCCACATCGGAGAACCCAGGTTCAGTTCCCGGTGCATTCTAAAGACACAGCACAGAGCAAGTGCAAAGAATGAGGGGGGTGGGGAGAAATAAATTAATTTTAAAAAATATGATTTTTTTTATGTTTCTTATAAGGAGAGTGTTAACATATAGGTATCTTGTTTCCTCTAATATTCCTGTTTATAAGGTATAAATATGTACTTGTTTCTATCTGTGCAAACAAGAAAGAAGAGACATGGAATTCTGAGTCAGGTAATTTTGGGAAAAGCAAGGTCCCTACTATGACTAGGCAGCACTGGTGAACACATAAGTAACCAAGTGGAAGGAGATTTCAACACTGTTTTCCAAGATGATTGACTTACCCATGTGTCCTAATGAGAACTAACTTACACATACTTAGTATCTATCTCCTGTGAGAGTAGTTCTCAACCTGGAGAGTGTTAAAATACCAGTGGGGGAGCAGATGTGGCTCAAGCAGTTGGGTGCCCACCCTCCCACATGGGAGGTCCCGGGTTTGGTTCCCAGTGCCTCCTAAAGAAGATGAGCAGACAACAAGCAGAGATGAGCAGACAATGAGCAGACAGACAAGGGAGCCATCTGGGGGGCAGATATCAGTGCCCAGGCCCCATCACAGAAGATTCTCAGATTCTAATGTGCAGCCAGGTTTGAGACCCCAGTCAAGGGAAGGGTTTGGGAAGGGTATGTGTTAAATCTCTTGGTGATTTTACCAATTATAAGTTAATAATGGCTTTTAGGTTTTATAATAATGCGAACAGGCCAATATATCATAGTTCAGGGGTTCTTAACCAGGGGTCCGTGAGCTTGAATTGAACTTAAAAAAAACATTATTTTTGTGGGGATGTGTTGGTGCAGGTGTGATATATTTATTAAATAATACACAGTATAGTGTGGGCTTAGTAAGGGGTCCGTGGTTTTTACCTGACTGGCAAAGGGGTTCGTGGAACAAAAAAGGTTAAGAACCCCTGTCATAGTTGAAAGGACAATTCCTGACTCCAGATTCATTGCTGTAACTATCAGATTGACACTGGCTGCCAAAGGCTATAATTTGGTCTTGAGGCTGTGACCATAGTTTAGAACCACAATAGTGAGGGAAGTACGTTTTAAGGAGGACCTTGAAAACCTCTCCAGAGAATCATGCTTCTTTATCTCTGTTGATTATTTGATGACTGGAATAAATGAAGGTTCAACCCCCACCATGTTTGTGCTTTGGATTAGGCTGAGATCCCTCTGAAGAAACTGGGAAGGTTTGCCTCACCTTTCAGCCCAAATTTTTAGACTAGTTTTGTTGTTTATAATGCACAAATCATTGTATTAACATTATGATTTTTACTTGATGTAAGTCATAACATGGGTTGAAAAAAAAAGTGACTTAAAAGCTCCACAATGGGGAAGCGGGTGTGGCTCAGTGGATAGAGCCCCCGTTTACCATATGGGAGGCCCGGGTTCGCGTCCCGAGGCCTCCTTGTGAGGGCACGCCGGCCTGAGCGGTGCGGTGGGCTGATGCAGCAACCTCACGGCAGGAAGCGGGTGTGGAGGCCCCGGGTTCGCTTCCCGTCGCCTCCTTGTGAGGGTAGGCCGGCTGGCGCGGCTCCGTGGGCTGATGTGGCAGGACCTCACAGCAAGGGGGAGATAAACAGACACGGAGAAGACGCGCAGCGAATGGACACAGCAGCACAAGCAGCAAGGGG
>JAQZBX010085867.1:0-13067 GCA_029593785.1 Cabassous unicinctus
TGTATATCTCTCATTATGTTTTTCTCCTTGTGTCTCTTGTTGTGTCATCTTGTTGCGTCAGCTTGCCACACTGGCTCATCTTCTTTAGGAGGCACTGGGAACCGAACCCAGGACTTCCCATGTGGTAGGTGGGAGCTCAATTGCTTGAGCCATATCTGTTTCCCTCTCTGTGTTTTAATTAGTGTATTTAGACCATTGGCATTTAATGTACAGAGATCCCTTCCACATTGTGACTTTCCCCTTCGTGGTTTCAATATATCTCTGGTCAGCATAGGAAATTAAATGGGAATTTTTTGCGAGTTTTGTGGAAGCCACAGATGACACATGAAATTCAGCAGACAGCACAGAAAAAGTTTAGAGACCCAGAAATGTATAAGATATATGTATAGTATTGTCTAATATTGCCTATGACCAATAAAGTACTGTAAACACCACATAAAAGAAAAAGGAAAAAATTCAAACTTCTTCTCTGGTACGAAGGAAGGCCCCAAAATTTTTATGCAGATTTTCCAGATCGTGGGGACACTGTGCCCCTAACACTCATGATGTGGAAGGGATAACTGTAACTATTGATATGTTAGGGATTCAATCTGTCATTTTATTTTTTGTTTTCTGCTTGTTCTTTGCTTTTTGTTTCTCTATCTTTTTATTTTATTTTATTTGTGTGTGTGTGTGTGTGTGTGTGTTTTTCCTATTATCTTTTTCCTATCTTCCTGTGGGATACTTGAGCATTATTTAGAATTCCATTTTGCTTTATCTATAGTTTATTTTTTTTAAGATTTATTTTATTTATTTATTTCTCCCCCCTCCCTCGTTATTTTGTGCTCTCTGTCTGTGCTTTGTGTGTTCTTCTGTGTCTACTTGTCTTCTTTTTAGGTGGCACTGGGAATTGGCACTGGGAATCGATCCTGGGACCTTCCAGAGTGGGAGAGAGGCACTCAATCTCTTGTGCCACCTCAGCTCTCAGGTCTGCTGTGTCTCTTATTGTCTCTCCTCTGTGTCTCTGTTGCATCATCTTCCTGCACCAGCTCTCCATGTGGGCCAGCACTCCTGCGTGGACCAGCCTTCTGTGTGGGCCAGCAGTCCACATGGGCCAGCTCTCCACGCAGGCCAATTCGCCATGCGGGCCAGCTTGCCTTTTACCAGGAGGCCCTGGGAATAAAATGCTGGACCTCCTATATGGTAGACGGGGGTCCAATTATTTGAGCCACATCTGTTTTCCTCTACAGTTTTTTAAAGTATATGTCTCCATATAGCTTATTTAGTGGTTGCTGTAGATATTTCATTATATATATATACTGTTTCACCGTCCACTGGTGTCATCATTTTACTAGTTTCAGTGAAGTGTAGAAATCTTACCTCCTTATATTTCCCTTTACCCTCCCCCATTTTAAATATAATTGTTGTAAATATTTCTTCTATATACATTTTGATCCAGGTGAGACAGTGTTATAGGTCTTGCTTCAACCTTCACACATAATTTGAAAACTCAAGAGAAGGAAAGTCTATTGTATTTACTCATATTTTAAACTTGCCATGTTCTTTCTTTCTTCCTGATGTTTGAACTTCCTTTAGCCACTCTTTTAGAATAGGTCTGCTGATGAAAAATTCTTTTAGTTCTCTTTCAGCCACAAATGTCTTGATTTCCCTTTCCTTCCTGAATGATATTTTCACTGGATATAGGATTCTGGCATGACAGCTCTCTTAAAAAATATTGGGCCCCTTCCTTCCCGTCTCCATGGCTTCTGATGAGAAACCCTCTGTCTTTATAATTGTTTTTCCCCTAGAGGTAAGGCATCATTTCTCTCTTGCTGCCTTCAAGATTTTTTCTTTATCTTTAGTTTTTAGACATTTGACTATGATGAGTCTTGGTGTATATTTCTTTGGGTTTATCTCATTTAGAATTCACTCAGCTTCTTGAATCTGTAGAATTATTAGTTCTTGCCAAATTTGGGAAGATTGCCACCATTATTTCTGAGTACTTTTGTAGACTTGCCCTATTTTTCCTCTCCTTCTACACATTAATATTATATCTTTTGTTACAGTCCTGCAAGTCCCTGAGATGCTGTTCTTTTTTTTCTTCTTCAGTCTAGTTTCTCTGTGTTATTTGGGTTAGATAATTTCCATTGTTCTATCTTCCAGTTCTCTGATTCTTTTTTCTGTCTCCCCCACTTTGTAGTTGAGCCCATCCATTGAGTTTTTTTTTTAAATTTTGTTATTATGTTTTTCAGTCCTAAAATAGTTCCATTTGGTTCTTCTTTGCATCTTCTATTCCTTCACTGAAACTTTCAGTTTTTCATTTGTTTGGCATGTGTTTGTAATTGCTCACTGAAGCATTCTTATGATGGTTATTTTTAAATCTTTGCCAGATAATTCTAACACTTCTGTTATCTCAGTGATGGCATCCATTGTCTTTTTTTCATTCAGTTTGAGATCTTCCTAGTTCTTGGTATGTTGAGGATTTTCAATAGAAATCTGGACATTTTGGATATTATGTTATTAGGCATTGGCTCATATTAAAACTCCTGCTTTTGTTTTTGTTGTTTTTTTCTGACACTGCTTTAACAGGTAAAGTAGGAGTGCTGCTCTTTACTGCCAGTAGAAGAGAAGTAGAAGTCCAAGTTCCCCACTTGGCCTCTGTTGACACCTGAGGGGGTACTGAGAACTACTGGTGGGTGATGAAATTCCTGGCTCCCTACCTGGCCTTCTCTGACCAGACCCTGGTGGGGGTTGGAGAGCCTCCTTTCAGCCTCATGAGGGTAGAAGTCTAGGTTCTCTACTGGACTTTGTTGGCATGAGTAGGACTACAGTTTTCTCTGTGGAGTTTGACTAGAATGGAGTGGTTATCATTGAAAAGATTTTTTTTTGGGGGGGGGTGTCTTGCTAGAGTGCCCCTCTCCTGGTTCTTTGGCTAGAGAGAGCAGGCTTTTGTTGGGGCTTTTTTCAGTCTATGCTCCTTGGTGTTTCTGGGTTCTTGGCTTCCTCAGTTCTAATTCTTGGATATAAGAGGCAAAAAGAAAACCCAAGGGACTCACCAACATGTTGTTCTTTAGGTCCCAAGACCCCTAGCTGATCTGCCTTCTTCTCTCCGCCTTTTAGAGTCTTCTTATATTTGTTTTATATGTAATGTCCAGGGTTTTCAGTTGGACTTAACAGGAGGAATAAGGTAAAGTCCATCAACTACATCTTCCCTGAAGTGGTAAATTTTTAAAATTTAAATTAAAAAAATTTTTTTTTCTCTTTTTTGCCTCCCTCGTCTGTTTGCTTCTTGTTTTGCTCATTGCTCATTGTTTTTGCTCATTGTCTGTTTTGTTTTTTCTTTAAAAGGCACTGGGAACCAAACCCAGGCCCTCCCATGTGGGAGGCAGGCGCTCAACTGCTTGAGCCACATCTGCTCCTTGCTTATTTGTTTTTGCTCATTGTCTGCTCATTGTTTTTTTGTGGGGTTTTTTGCTTGTTTTTGCTCATTGTCTTTTTGTTGTTTTTGCTTGTTGTTTGTTTTCTTTAGGAGACAGCGGGACCTGAACCTGGGACTGCCCGTGTGAGAGGTGGACACTCAACTGCTTGAGCCACATTTGCTCCCAAAATTTAAATTTTACTTAAATTTTTATCTCAAGTGGATTGTTGAGTTAATTATACTCCTCAATTCTTAAAACACTTCCATTGCACATGTAAGACCCTCTCTTATTTTACATAATGTATATGTGTGTGTGTATGGGTACGTATATAAAATCGCCCCTTCATCCCTGAGCTCCGTTCCTGTTTCCCTCTCCCTGAAGGCTCCCTCTGTAATGTATGCAGTATATGCCCTTAAATATTTATGTATCCATAACAAGCATGTAGGACTTTGGTTGGCTGGTTGGTTGGCGTGTGCATGTATTTTAAATGTACAAAAATGGCATCATGCCAGACATCCCATTTTTGTTTACTCAACACTAGGTCTTTTTGGTTCAATCCATGTCTTCCTATGGATGCCTGGCTGATTCTTTCAATCACCATGTACAACCACCTCTCTTTACTCATCTGTTTCCCTAGTGAGGGACATCCAAGTTGCCTCCAACTTGCAGCTCCTGCAAACAGTGCTGCCTGGAACATCTGGATGCAGTGTGCTTTGGGGTTTACTCCGAGGAATGGGGTTGCTGGGTCATGGGCACATCACTTCATAATCACTCCAACTGCTGGCATATTATTTTCTGGAATTACAGTAATTACAGCATCAGTTTATTCTCCTGCCAGCACCGTATGGGAGATCCTTTTGGGAAGACTAAGTAAAAGAACTTTGGGAATTCTTTGGTTAAGCAGAAGTTATTTTGGCAAAGTGAACAACTGTTTCCTAAGACATGTTTGAGCAGGTAAAAAACTAGTGTGTGTAACGCAAGTTTCTCCTGAATGTTCCCTGATGATCAGGAGAGAGTCCAGCTGTTCCAATAGAGGAGAACTGAGTTGTGAGTTCTGAGTTGTGATTCTGGGGAACCATCCAGAAGCAGAGGAAAGACTTGGACCCCAGAGGGGCCAGAGGAAAATTAGCCTGCTAGAGATTTGGCCGGAATGGAATAGCCTCTAGCATAGGGTCTGGCACATAGTAGGTGCTCAATAAATTTTTGTAGGAGGAAGGAAGGAAGAAATGATTGGCCTGGGCTTCTGGACTCTTGCTGGGGGTCTGTGCTGCTGGGACTCCAACCTCTGTTTCCCACACTGGCCCTGCCAGCAGGAGGTACACACCGGTGGAGGTCCCCAACCCCTGACTGTGATCACCCAGCCCTTCTCTTTCAGCTTCCCTTCACTCATTCATTCATAAAATACTCCCAGACTCCTAAACTGGCCAGATCCTGTGCTAAGCCCCTGGGGGTTGAGAAATAAATGACAGAGTCCCTGACCCCAGAAAGTTCACAGTTTCGTGTTGTCAGCCCAGCGAGGCGCCCTCGGCCTGGGGAGCTCCCCCACCTGGCCTGGCCCCTATTTGTTCTCCAGGTCTCTGTACTGGAGACCCTTCCCTGACCTCCCGGTGTAAACTGGCTCCCCTCACTCCCCCATCTCCTGCGATATTCTCTGTCTGATCATCTGGAGTTCCTTTTGAGGCATGTATCACAATTTGTCAGTGTCTATTCCTTTGTGTGGTGAATTAAAATGTTCTTATCTAGCTATAAACTTATGCGTGTTTTATTCACAACCATATGTACATAGCAAGCACTCAATCAATAGTTGTGGTGTGACTCTCAGATGAACAAGGCCCCAATTGAAGGTGCCTAGGGACCTCCAAGGAGGGACGACCACCCCTGGCTGGGGCCAGGAGGGTCCCTGAGGCGGTGACCCCAAGCAGAGTGCTCACCAACTGGACACAGGAGTTCTGGGCAGAGGGACCTGCGTGGTGTGTCCAGAGAACTGGCAGGGACTCTGGAAGATAGTGGATGAGTTGTCAGGGACCCATGGAGGAATTTGCATTGGGCCCTAGAGATAGAGATCTTGAAAAAACAAACTTTTTATTGAAGAGTGCTGTATGTATTCTCCCATCCCAAGGGTGCAGCCTGAGGAATCGTCACAAGCTGAGCACACCTGGGCCCAGATAAAGAGCCAGGTGATTACCATCTCCTCCGAACCCTGCATCGTGCCTCCCCAGGCACTGTTCCTCCAGGGCTAACCGTTGTTCTGACTTCACATTGAATTGGTCCGTCTGTTTCTGAAGTTCATAGAAATGAAATCATGCATGGCTCCTTCCTCTCAACTATGGGAGATGGAGCCGCCTTGTGCATCTGCCTGGACCTCATTCCATCTCGTTCCATTCCATTGTTGATGGGCATTCGGGTTGTTTCTAGCCGTGGTCAGCGTGTACAGACATTCTCGGCCGTGTCTCTCGCGGCCGTGTGCCGGGGGTGGAGCTGCTGGACAGAGAGTGGGCAAATGGTCGTCTTTAGCAGCCATATCTATCAGTTTTCCAAAGCCGTCGGACCAACTTGGGCAGCACCCAGCATCGAGTTCCAGTGCTCCGGATCCTCACCAACACTCGGCATTTTCTGTGATTTTCATTTGGGCTATTCCGGTGGGTCTGCAGTGGCATCTCATTGTGTTTTATTTTGTATTTCCCTGATGACTGATAACGTTTCCATCTCTCTACAGGCCACTTGGAGGCTTCTTTTGTGAAGGGCCTGTTCCAAATCTCTTGCCTTTTTTCTGCTGGTTGCCTCTCTTTCTTTCCCTTACTGATTTGTAGGAATTCTTTATATATTCTGGACATGAGTCCTTCATCAGATATATGTTTGGCAAATATCTGAAGGATTCTAAACAGGAGACTGACATGGCCTGCCTGCACTTCTGAAAGTCCCCTCTGCATGCAGAATGCGGGCCAGGCTGACTGTGAGAGCAGGGGAGGCGAGCCGGGCGGGAGGCTGCAGAGGCGGCGTCCAGGCAGCGTGGGGCAGAGAGGAGCGCCCGGTCTAGAGGTGCAGCAGCAGAAGGGACGAGGTGTGCTTGGGACAGAGAGAGGGGGTGACGAGGCTGACCTCCCAGCCTCGCTTGCTGGCTGAGGAGCTGACGCACGCTCTGCCCGCCTGGCCCGGGGAGCCAAAGGCCGCTTTGTCCTCCCAGGCCCCACCCAGGCCTGCTGGTCGGAGATGCTCTGGGGTCACTGTCGGGACGCAGGAGAGAGCACCCAGTGTAGAATCTGGGTCTCCCGTGGCAACTGGGGGACAAACGTCCACCGTTCTCCATGCGGCCAGGCTGTTCCACGCGCCCAGTCCCCAGATGGTTTGGCAGCTGCGGGATCTGGGCCCAGCCAGGCCGGACAATGACCCCCTGTCTGCGTCTCCTCGCCCTGCTGCGCCTGGGCTCGGGGCATGAGAGTCCTGCTCGGATCCCCAGGGAAAGGAGGAAACTGAGCCTGCAGCTCTGAGCAGCAGGAGCAGCACTGGAGGTGGACCTGAGGCCCTTCCCCAAAGCAAGAACCCCCACATCTGCACCCCCAGTTCATTTCTTGACAAACGCCATTCCCCACCCCCATCCCCACTCTTTTTCCGTGTTTACTTGGAGGAGCCCCGCAAACCTCTGGATCTCACAGCGTTGAGTTCAGACGGGCATTATCGCGTTTCCACCATGGTAACATAATTGAAGTTTAAAAACACTTCCCTTCCTTTACATGAGAAAAGTAGCATTTATCATGTGCTGTGGCGTACTAATTGCTTAACATACATGATGCCAATTCCTGCTCCCAATGACCTCTGATAGAAGTATCAGTTTCTCCATTTTGCAAATGGGGAAGCTGAGGCTCAGAGAGGTTAAGTAACTTGCCTGAGTTCACACAGCCTGAGCAGTGGAGGCCAACTGGACACTCACGCCCCATTCCTCTCTATTCCCCTGCCTCTCAGACACTGGGGACTGCGGGGACATTTGACTACCCTCCCGGCAGGCGGTAGTGGGAGCCTGCCCACCACGTGGCTCCATGTGGGAAAGGACCCTGGCTCTGGTGCTGTGCTGCGGTGAAGAGGGGGGACCTTAAGAGCTCAGGGTTAGGCCTCTGTGCGATGGGGTGAACTTCACCTTCCTTATCCCGGGATTCCTGGGAGAGGATATGTGGGAGGGCGCGACCCAGCTAGCCGGGCAGGAATGGGTCATGTTCTTGGCTGTATGCCCCACATTTGGATCCCTCCTGGAGCCCAAGCTGGGGCCAGCCCTTTCTCTTCCCTTTTTTGGTGCTGGGAAGAGTCAGATGTCCTTCTTGCCTGTCCTCCCCGGCCTGCACTGTTCCAGCTTCAACCGCCTCCAGCTGCCCAAGTGTCCCAGGCAGGTCCTGGGCTCCAGCCAGTGTGGTGGCTGCCCCCAGCCTGAGGCTCCTGGGCCGGCCAGATGAGCAGCCGGCCCTGGTGTCTGGAAATAGCCCTGATGGGAGACGTCCCCCCCTTCCGGTGCTCAACCACTTCCTCTCTGCCAAAGCACGCAGTCTCCAGAAGGTTCCGCTGGGTGGACTCAGGGAGTCGCCCTGGGAGTGGGGGTGGGGACGGTGCGCAGGGAGACCCTGCCTCTTGTTCTCTGGTGTGTCCTGCAGTAACAGACATTGGGGGCTGCCTCACTGGCGTCCGTTCCCTGTCCTCTCTCCTAGCAGGACCCCATGTTTCCCAGCCCTTGGCTGGGTGGGGTAGACACCGTCCCCACCCCAGGGTGGGCCCTGATTGGGTTCAGCCACTGCAACAGGTTCAGGGATGGGCACACGGCCCAAGTCAGGCCAGTCAGGGCCAAGGATTCTTGGTGCTCGGTGCTGGGCTCTCAGGGAGGTAGACCTTCTCCCTCTCGGGGGTTGTAAAGAGAAACACTCAGACCCTCAGACCCGGGAACAGCTGGGAGCCGGCCTGGGAAAGGAGCAAACGCCAGGACGCAGAGCCGAGACAGAGGCAGGGAAAGCGGATCTGTTGCCCTTCCGCACAGCTGGAGCAGGCTTCTCTTGAAACCCCAAATACCCTGCACTTTGCTGTTACTACAGAGCCCATGCGTTTCTGTTTTAAAGCCACTTGGAGTTGGGTTTTTTGTTACTTGGAACCAAAAAAATCCTAAACAGGGTCTGCCCTATAGCAGGGCCGAGGCCTCCAGGTCCTCTTCCTGCACCCCCCACCAGCAGCCCAGAGCCCCAAGATTTTCTCTGACCACAGGTGATGACCCTTTCCTGTCTTTAGTCCCACAGCCAGGTCTTAGGTCCAATGCCCCATTTTTCAGATGGGGACACCGAGGCTCACCATTCTCCTCCCCTCTTCTAGTCCCTTGGCCATGATGGCAAAGGGGCCGAGGATCCAGTGGAGTCTGGAGCCCCCAGACCTCAGACCTGTAACCTCTTTCCCACACCCCAGTTCATCTGAGGATAATAGCTAGATTGCTAACCCTAGAGTGGGCCTGGCATGTGTACAGAATGTAGCTAGCTCTCGCTGGGGTACCCTCAGTAGCTCCCTGTTGCCTGCAGGGTCAAGTCCAAACACCTTAGCCTGCCACCCAAGCCCAGCCCCCCCTCCCATTTCTCCTTCATCTGCAACTCCTCCCCGACAGCAGGGAGGGGAAGTTGTGGCAGCTGTGCCCTGCTCTCCCTTGCAGGCGCTTGTTGCCTGTCACTGGGCCTGAGGACTGTGTCACTTTAAATGCAGCACCACAAATCCCAAGTGGGCCCTTGGGGTTTGTCCCAATGAGTTATTTCTGCATAATATATGAAATACTTAAAAGAACAATAATTTTATTATCTCTTGGGGATTCTGTGGGTCATGAATTTGGGAAGGGCTCAGCTGAAGGGTCTCTCCTGAGGTTGCAGTCAGACAGTGACTGGGGCTGAAGCTCCTGGTGCTGGCTGGACGTCCCTCCCTCTCTCTTCACATCCTCTCAGCAAGTCTCCATGTGGCCCCTCTGCTGGTGCTAGTTTGGCTTCCTCCCAACATGGCGGCCCAGGGCTCCAGCAAGATGGGGACTTTGATAACCTAGCCTCCGAAGGGGCGCAGGGTCACTTCCCCTGCCTTCCATTGGTTACAAGTGAGTCACAGACCTGCCCAGATTCAAGGGCAGGGGAGTTAGGCTCTACCTTTTGATGGGGGAGTGGAAGGTTCTAGAAGAGCTTGTGGGGTGGGGGATGTGGTTGCGGCCACCTTTGGGAAATGCTGTCTGCCAGAGTGCTGTTGGGCAATGTTCCTGTATTTTCTTGGTTCACTTGTTCCTCCTCCCCCTGAAAAGGCTCTTTCCCACCTTCTGCTCTTCTCTCAAACCTCCAGCACCTCCTTCCCTTATTTTCAGATCATGCTTCTTTTTCATTGAGAAAACAGAAGGAATCACGGGAGTGCTGGCACAATCGCCCACCGCCCCGGGCGTCTCACCGGGCCAGGATTTCCACGGTGCACCAGGCCCCAGCCTGCCAGCAAGGCAGGCCTCCCCTAACGCACCACAGATTTCTCCTCCCTGGGGTCATTCCCCTTGAGCGAATGCTAGTTTCTCTCCCATCTTAAAAGCAAAACAAAACCACATCCAGAGGAAAATCCCGCTCTTCACCTTACCAGTCAATGTCTCTGCTCTGGGTCAGCCCTAATGCTTGCAGGGCCGAGGGCAAGTGTTCAGATAGAGGCCCATATGTTCTCAGTCATTGGCATGGGGTGGTGTTGAACCCAGGAGACGGGGTGAGATCGCCCTGGGAATATGTGTAGTCTAAGGACAGAGCCCTGGGCCCCCAACATTTGGGGGTCGGGAAGAAGAGGAGGAATCAGCTTCCCCGCTCCAGGTTCTCCGACCCAGCAGCTGGGGAGCTTGTCTCAGCCCAAGTCAGATGGTGGCTCTGCTCTGCTCAAAACCCTCCGCAGCTCCCCTTCTCTCAGAGTAAAGGCCAAGGTCCGTACAATGGCAAACAAGGACCCACGTGGCCAACCCCAACTTGTCTCCCCCTGTGCTCCCCACCCTGGCTCGCTGGGTTCCAGGGTTCCCTAGGGCACAGCCACCTTGGCGTATATTGTCCCCTCTGTCTGAAAGCCCTCCTCCAGATGCCTGTGTGCTGCCTCACTTCCTTTAGTCTTTGATCAAATATCACACTGACCACCCCACATAAAATTAGAACTGCCCCCTATGTCCTTCCCCATCCCACCCCCTTCCCTGCTTCCTTTTTCTATGAGGCACGTCTTCCCATCTGACCTACCAAACATTTTGTGCATTGATTGCTTTACTGTCTGTTTCCCTCCATTTGAATGGCAGCTCCATGAGGACAGAGCTTTTTGTTTTTTTGCAGTCTCCCCAAATAGTACCTGGCACATACTTGAATGAATGAATGAATTGCTAATCAGTCCTTACACTCTTTCCCAGTGAATTCTCAATCAGTTTCTGCAGTCCAGACTTCCCTGCTGCCTCAAAAGCAGTCCCCTCCTCCCTGAATTCCTCTCTGGAAGAAGTCTTTCTTTCTCTGGGGCACTCCCGAGGGGGATCCCATCCCACCCGTGTCTGTTATTTGTGACTGATTGTCCCCCTACCCTGATAGAGGGTGAGCTCACCAGGGAAGGGCTGTGTCTTGTTAGTTTCTGTAACCCCAGCAGAATATGGGGCACACAGTAAGTGCTCACTCAATGTTCCTAACTTGAGTTGAACATTTGGCTTAAGTTTATGTTAAATGTTTTCTATTAGTTCTCAATTTCCTTTATTTTTAAATACATGCTTATTTGTTTTCTAGTTCACTTTTAATTACATTTATTCTCTTGATTATAAAACTAACACGTGCTCATTGTGGAAAATATAGAAGGTATAATAAAGAATAAAGGAAAGACAAGATCATTCATAATTACACAACCCAGAGATAATTATCATCAGTGTTGGATGTATTCACTTTTGCACCTCAAAGGACTTTGTCAAAAGGGTGTAAATGCAGCCAACTCAATGGGAGAAAATATTTGGAAATCACTTGTCTGATAAGGGTTTAATATCCATGATATATGAAGAGATCGTACAACTCAACAATAAAAAGTCAAACGGTCTGATTAAAAAATGGTCAAAATATTTGAATAGACATTTGTCTATTGAAGAAATATAAATGGTAAAAAAACACATAAAAAATGTTCAACATCACTAGCGATTAGGGACATGAAATTCAAAGCTACAATGAGATATCATTTCACACCTCGCAAAATGGCCACTATTAAAAAGACAGAACGACAAGTGTTGGAGAGGATGTGGAGAGATAGGAACACCTATTCACTGTTGGTGGGAATGTAGAACGGTACAGCCACTGTGGAGGACTGTTTGGCAGTTCCTAAAGAAGTTGAATATAAACTTGCCATGTGACCCTGCAATACCACTACTGGGTATATACCCAGAAGAACTGAGAGCAGTGACATGAACAGACATCTGCACACTGATGTTCATAGTGGTGTTATTCACGATTGCCAAAAGATGGAAACAACTCAGGTGTCTATCAACAGATGCATGGATAAACCCACTGTACTGTATTCATACGATGGAATATTATGCAGCTGTAAGAAGAAATGAAGTCTTGAAGCATATGACAACATGGATGAACCTGGAGGACATTATGTTGAGTGAAGCAAGTCAGACACAAAAGGACAAATACTGTTTGATTGCCCTATTATGAACTAAATATATTGTGTAATCTCATGGAGTTAATAACTTGAATATGAGTCACCAGAAAATAGAATGAGGTTAAAGAATGGAAAGCTGAGGGTTAACTTGTGCAGAATTGGTTAAAAAAAAGTGTGTGTTAATCTTTGGAAATGAATAGAAAAGGTGAAAGCCCAACATAATATTTCTAACTAGCACTACTATTATGTGGGTATGAAAGTAGTTTAAAGAGAAAGTCTAAGGTCATGTATATTACTAAAAGGAAATCTAAAAAACATAACATGGGACTGTACAGCATAGTAAAACCGCATGTGAAAAATGAATATGGGTGAAATTGCATATATAAGACTATTTTTCTTTGAAACTGAGCAAGTGCATGTTAATACTACAAGATGTTAATATCAGACAAAAAAACAAAAACATTATGCTAAGTGAATGAAACCAGACACAAAGTACTGCATATTGTATGATTCCATTTATATAAAATGTAAATATAAATCAATTTATAAAGATGGAATTAGATTAGTGGTTATGTAGGGCTGGGGAAAGACTGCTAAGGGATGTGGAGTTTTTCTTTTTGGAGTAATGAAATTGTTCTAAAATTTTTTGTGGTGACGAATGCACAACACTGTGATTAAACGAAAAGCCACTGATTATACACTTTAGATGGATTGTATGGTGTGTATATATCTCAATAAAACTGCTTAATAAAAAAATAATTGTGCAAAAATAGCCAGAAAAAGCTGCTATGTACAGCAGGAGAAGCATAGAGAGTTTGAGAGGTGAAGAATTTTCTCGTTTGTCTGTTTTTTGTTTATTATTATTACTACTGAAATAATGAAAATGCTCTAATAATGATTGAAGTAAAGAATACATAACTATGTGATTATATCAAATATGTTTGATTGCACACTTTGGATGAATTGTATGCTTTTTAAATATGTATCAATAAATTTGATTTGCTTAAAAATTTAATGGCTGCCTAATATTCCATTGTATCACTT
>JAQZBX010085868.1:0-12383 GCA_029593785.1 Cabassous unicinctus
ATGAACAACTTTATGCCAAAAAACTAGACAATGTAGATGAAATGGAAAATTCCTAGTAACATACAAACAACTTACACTGACCCTGGAAGAAATAGAAGACCTTAATAATCCAGTCATAATTAAAGAGATTGAAACAATCATCAAACAGCTCCCCAAAATGAAAAGTCCAGAACCAGACAGTATCATATGTGAGTTCTGCCAAGTATTCAAAGATTTAATAGCAAACTTACTCAAGCTCTTCCAAACAATTGAACAAGATGGAGCACTACCAAACTCATTCTATGAAGCCAATATCACCCTAATACCAAAGCCAGATAAAGATATTATGAAAAAAATTACAGACCCATTTCTCTAAAGAAAACAGATGCAAAAATCCTCAATAAAATACTTGCTAACCGAATCCAACAACACATTAAAAGAATTACTCATCATGATCAAGTGGGTTTTATACCAGGCATGCAAGGGTTGTTCAACACAAGAAAATCAATAAGCAGAATATACCACATTAATAAATAAAAGAAGAAAATTCACAGGAACCTATTGATTGATGCAGAAAAGCCATTTAACAAAATATAGCACCCTTTCTTGATAAAAATACTACAAAAAATAGGAATTGAAGGAAACTTTCTCAACATGATAAAGGCCATATATAAAAAAACCACAGCTAGCATTGTACTTTATGGTGAGAGACTGAAAGCTTTCCCGCTGAGATCAGGGACAAGACAAGGATGCCCATTGTCACCACTGTTGTTCAGTATAGTGATATATATTCTAGCTAGAGCAATCAGGCAAGAAAAAGAAATAAAAAGCATCCAAATAGGAAAGGAAGAAGAAAAAATTTAACTATTAGCAGATGATATGATCCCATATCTAGAATTTCCAAAAACAACTACAACAAAGTTGCTAGAGCTCATAAACAATTTCAGTAGTGTCAGGATACAAGATCAATATGCAAAAATCAGTGGTGTTTCTATACAATTGTAATATGTAATCTGAGGAGGAAGTCAGGAAAAAAAATTCTGTTTACAATAGCAACTAAAAGAATCAAATATTTAGGAATAAACTTAACCAAGGATGTAAAGCATTTGTATTCAGAAAAGTATAATGCATTGCTAAAAGAAATTTAAAAAGACCTAAATAATTGGAAGAACATTCCATGCTCATGGATTGGAAGACTAAATATCATTAAGATGTCACTTCTACCCAAATGGATATACAGATTCAATACAATCCCAATAAAAATTCCATCAGCATTTTTTGAACAAATGGAAACACAATTTTCAAATTTATCTGGAAGGGTAAGAAGCCCCGAATAGCCAGAAACATCTTAAAAAGGAAAAGTGAATTTGGAGTAATCTCACTTCCAGACTTTAAATCATATTACCTAGCTACAGTGGTAAAAACGGCATGGTATTGGCATAAGGATGGACACATAGACCAATGGAACTGAATTGACAGTTCAGAAACAGACCCTCACATCTATGGCCAAGTGATTTTTGACAAGCCTGTCAAACCCACCCAGCTGGGACAGAACAGTATATTCAACAAATGGTTCTGGGAGAACTGGATATCCATACTCAAAAGAAAGAATGAAGACCCCTATCTCACACCTTATACAAAAATTGACTCAAAATGGATCAAAGACCTAAATATTAAAACAAGTACCATAAAGCTCCTAAAAGAAAATGTAAGGAAATATCTTCAAGATCTGGTGGTACGTGGTGGATTCTTAAACCTTACACTGAAAGCATGAGCAATGAAAGAAAACATGGATAAATGGGACCTCCTCAAACTTAAACAGTTCTGTGATTCAAAGGACTTCATCAAGAAGGTGAAAAGGCATCCCACTCAATGGGAGGAAATATTTGGAAACCACATATCCAATAAGGTTTTGATTTCCATTCTATGTAAAGGGATCATACAATTCAACAATAAAAGAGCAAGCAATCCAATTAAAAAATGGGCAAAAGATTAAAATAGATATTTCTCCAAAGAAGAAATTTACAAATGGCCAAAAAGTACATGAAAAAATGTTCCATATCACTAGCTATTACGGAAATGCAAATGAAAACAATAATGAGATATAATCTAACACCGCATAGAATGGCCATTATTAAAAAAAAAAAAAACAGATGGCAATATATGCTGGAGAGGATGTGGAGAAATAGGAGCATTCCTTCACTGTTGGTAGGATTGTAAAATGGTGCAACCTCTGCAGAAGACAGTTTAGCGGTTCTTCAGGAAGAGTAAATATAGTACTGCTAAATTTACTACTAAATTTAGCAGTACTATATTTAAATATAGTACTATTATTAAAGCTAAATATAGTACTGCCATATGATCCAGCAATTCCTTTACTAGGACTACATCCAGAAGAACTAAAAACTATGACACAAACAGACATCTGTACACTGATGTTCATAGCGGCATTATTCACAATTGCCAAAAGATGGAAACAACTCAAGTGCCCATCAAAATGAATGGATAAACAAAATGTGGTATACATACACTATGAAATACTATGCTGCAGAAGAAGAAATGAAATTGGGACATATATGATAACATGGATGAAACTTGAAGACATTATACTAAGTGAAGTAAGCCAGACACAAAAGGACAAATATTACATGGTCTCATTAATATGAACTAAATATGAAAAATAAACACATGGAGTTAAAACCTAGAGTATAAATTATTAGGAGATAAGAGGGTTGAGAAGAACTGATGCTTAATGTATGCAGAAGTTTTAATTAACTTGACTGTGAAAGTGCGGAAATGGATAGAGTTGATGATAACACATAATAGTGAGTAGCAGCTGGTTTATAAATTGGATTGTGGCTGAAAAGGGTAGTCTGGGCAAGTAAATGTCAATTGAAAGAAAGCTAAAAAATAATCTAGGGACTGAATAACACAGTGAACCCAGAGGTGGTTGAGAATTGTGGTTGAGGGTACAAATGCAAGAGTGTCCTTCTGTGAGCTAGAGCAGATGTGTATTACTATTGCAGGGTGGTGGGAATAGGGAGAAGCGTGGGAAAACTACAATTGGTATGACCTATAGACTATGGTTAACAGCAATACTATAATATTCTTGCATCAATGGCAAAGACGTATTGTGTTGATAATGGAGGTGTGTGGAAAAAGTGTACCAGGTGTACACTATGGACCATGGTTGGTGCTCATAGTCTGATGATATTATCTCATAATCCATGGCAGATATTCCACCATGGTGTGGTGTGTTGGTGAAGGGGTGTTGTATGGGAATTTTCACATGTGCATGATTGTTTTTTAAGTTCACAACCTCTGTAATGGAAATATATATATATATTTTTAAATAGGGTGGGTTGGAAGAAAGTACACCAACTGTAAGATAGGGACTATAGTAGTAAGATTTTGATGGTGCTCTTGCATAGTTTGTAACAAATGCTTCACAACAATTCAAGGTGTTGGTAGAGGAGTGATGTTTGAGACCCCTGTATGATGTTATGCATGTTTATTTTGTAAGTTCACAATCATTACTATACACTTATGCATGTTCATGTATGAATGATATACTTCAATAAAAATATATTTTAAAAAATGCAAGAGATTTGATAAGTCACTTCCCCAAAGAAGAAATATAAATGGCTTAAAAGCACATGAAAACATGCCCAACATCACTATCTATTAGGGAAATGCATATCAAAACTACAGTGAGATATCATCTTACACCCATTAGACTGGCAGCTATTAAAAAAACCCAGAAGACTACAAGTGTTGGAGAGGATGTGGAAGAAAGGGAATGCTTATCCACTGCTGGTGGGAATGTAGAATGGTGCAGTCATTGTGGAGGAGAGTTTGGCCATTGCTCAGAAAGCTAGCTACAGAACTGCCATATGATCCAGCAATCCCATTGCTGGTTATATACCCAGAAGAATTAAGAGCAGGGACATGAACAGATATATGCACACCAATGTTCATAGCAACATTATTCACTATTGCCAAGAATTGGAAGCAACCCAAATGTCCATTAACATATGAATGGATAAGCATACTGTGGTATATTTGTCTTTTTGTGTCTGGCTTATTTCACTCAAATTAAGGTCCTTAAGATTCATCCATGTTGTCACATGCATAAGTACTTCATTCCTTCTTACAGCTAAATAATATTCCATCCAGTCTAGTAGGTGTGAGATGTCTCATTGTAGTTTTGATTTGCATTTCCCTAATAGCTAGTGATGTTGAATATCTATTCATGAGTTTGTTTGTTTACCATTTGCATTTCCTCTTTGGAAAAAATGTCTAATCAAGTCTTTTGCCCATTATTTAATTAGGTCATTTGTCTTTTTTATCATTGATTTGTTGATCATGCCTTCTCAGATATCTGGTTTCCAAATATTTCCTCCCATGGAGTAGTCTACCTTTTTACCTTCTTGGCAAAGTCAATTGAAGCTCAAAAGTATTTAATTTTGTAGAGGTCCCATTTACCTATTTTTGATTCATCGTTCATGCTTTTGGTGTAAGGTCTAAGAAACCATCTCCTACCACCAGATCTTGAAGGTACTTTTCTACATTTGCGTCCAGGAGTTTTATAGTCGTCGTTTTATATTTAGGTCTCAGATCTATTTTGTGTTAATTATTTTAATAGGATTCTTTTGGTACGGATACCCAATTTTCCCAGCACCATTTTTTAAAGAGACTGTTCTGTCCCAATAAAGTGGATTTGGTAGGCTCGTCAAAAATCAATTAACCATAGAGGTGAGGGTCTATTTCTGAATTCTCAATTAGTTTCCATTGATCAATATGTCTGTCTTCATGCCAGTACCATGTTGTTTTGATCACTGTAGCTTTGTAGTGTGCTTTAAACTCAGGACTTGTGGTTCCTCTGACTTTGTTGTTCTTATTAAAGATATTTTGGGCTATCCAGGGCCACTTTCCCTTCCAAATAAATTTGGTAATTGAATTTTCCATTTCTGTAAAGTAGGTTTTTGGAATTTTGATTGGGTTTGCTTTGAATCTGTAAATCAATTTAGGTAGAAGTGACGTCTTAACCATATTTAGTCTTTCAATCCATGAACATGGAATATCTTTACACTTGTTTAGGTTTTATTTGATTTCTCTTAGCAATGATTTGCAGATTTTTGAGTACAGGTCCTTTATATCCTTAAATTAATTCAAAGATATTTGATTCTTTTTGTTGCCATTGCAAATGGAGTTTTTTCTTGATTTCCTACTCAGATTGTTCGTTACTAATGTATAGAAACCTATTTTTACCTGTTGTTCTTGTACCTAGTAACTTTGCTGTACTCATTTTTTAGCTTTGTTGTAGCTATTGTGGGATTTTCTTAAGATAGAATCCTGTCATCTAAAACAGTGAGAATTTTACTTCTTTTCTGATTTGGATTTTTTTTTTTAAATTCTTGCCTAACTTCTCTTGCTAGAACTTACAGCACAATGTTGAATAACAAGCTGACAGTAGGCATCATTGACTTGTTCACTATCTTAGTGGTAAAGCTTTTAGCCTTTCCTGATTGAATACAATGTTGGCTGCGGGATTTTCATATATGCCATATATCATGGTGAAGTATCCTTCTATTCTTATCTTTCAGAGTGTTGTTATCAGGAAAGCATGCTGGATTTTGTCAAATGCCATTCTTCATCAATTGAGATGATATGATTTTTCTCCTTTGGTAATATGGTATATTACAATAATTGATTTTCTTAAGTTAAACCCTCCTTGCATATCAGGGATAAACCCTACTTTCTCCTAGTGTAAAATTCTTTTAAATGCTGTTGGCTTCAATTTGCAAGTATTTTGTTGAGAATTTCTGCATCTATACTCATACAGATATTGGTCTGTAATTTTCTTTTCTTGCAGTATCTTCATCTGGCCCTTCTATTAGGGTGATGTTGCCTTCATAAAATGAGTTAGATTGTGTTCCCTGGTCTTCAATATTTTTCAAAGAGTTCGTGGAGGACTGGTATTAATTCTTCTTGACATGATTGGAAGAATTCACCTGTGAAGTCATCTGGTCCTGGGCTTTTCTTTGTTGGAAGGTGTGTGATAACTGACTAAACATCTTTACTTATAATTGGACTGTTGAGATCTTGTATTTCTTCTAGAGTCAGAGTAAGTTCTTTGTGTGTTTCTAGAAATTTGTCCATTTCATCCAAGTTGTCTAATTTGTTGATATACAGTTTTTCATAATATCCTCTTATGATCCTTATTATTTCTGTGAGGTCAGTAGTACAATCCCCCTGATTTTATTTATTTGCATATTCTCTATTTTTCTCTTTATTTAATGTAGCTAAGGACTTGGCAATTTCATTGATCTTCTAAAAGACCAAATTTTTTGTTGTTGATTCTTTGTATTTTTTTGTTGTTGTTCTCAATTTCATTTATTTTTTCTCTAATCTTTGTTACTTCTTTCCTTCTGCTTGCTTTGGGATTAGTTTGCTGTCCTTTTTCTAGTTCCTCCAGGTGTTCAGTTCGATTGATTTTAGAATTATCTTCCTTTTTAATATATGCAGTTACGGCTATAAATTTCCCTCTCAGCACTGTTTTTGCTGCATCCCATAAGTTTTGATATGTTTTGTTCCCATTTACTTTCATCTCTATATATTTACTGATTTCTCTTGCAATTTATTCTTTGACCCCCTGAAAGTTTGTGTGTGTTGTTTAACTTCCATATAGCTGTAAAATTTCCCATTCTCCCCCTATTATTGCTTCCCAGCTTCATTTCATTATGATCAGAGGTAATGCTTTATATAGTTCCAAAGATTTAAATTTTATTAGGTCATGATTTTTGATGCAACATGTGTTATATCCTGGAGAAAGTCCTATGAGCACTTGTGAAGAATGTATATCCTGCTAATTTGGGGTACAATGCTCTGTGTATGTCTGTCAGTTCTTGTATGTTTATCATATTACTGATATGTTTCCATATTGATCCTTTGTCTAGATGTTCTATATATTGATGAGAGTGTTGAATTGAAGTCTCCAACTATTATTGTAGAAACATATAATTCTCCCTTCTGTTTTGCCAGTTTTTGCCCATTTATTTTGGGGCACACTGGTTAGGTGCATACATATTTCTGATATTTCTTCTTGGATGCTTGCCCCTTTTATTAATATATAAAGTCTTTCTTCATCTCTTTTAACAGTTTTGCATTTAAAGTCCATTTTGTTTGGTATTAGTATAGCTACCCCTATGCATTTTATACTATTGTTTGCATGGAATAGCTTTTTCCAACCTTTCACTTTTAGCCTATTTGTATCCTTGGGTGTAAGGTATGTCTCTTGCAAACAACATCTAGATGTCTCATATTTTTTATCGATTCTGTCAGCCAGTGTTTTTTGATTGGGGCATTTAATCCATTAACATTCAGTGATGTTACTGTAAAGGCATTATTTACTTCAACAATTTTATCCTTTGGCTTTCATATGACCTATTTCATTTTTTATGTCTTTTAACACTTTTAGCTACAATTTTTGATAATCTTCATTTCTACACTCTCATCCAAGTCTCTCTCCTATATTTTCTTTTCAGGATTCAGCATTCCCTTTAGTATTTCTTATAGGTAGGGCATCTTGTTAATGCAATCTTAGTTTTATTTATCTGTTAATATTTCAAACTCACCCTCATTTTTGAAAGATAGTTTTGCTAGATAAAGAATTATTGCCTGGTAGATTTTTCTCTTTTATATCTTTAATATATCATATGACTGTCACCTCAACTCCATGGTTTCTGATGAAAAATCTGAAGTAATTCTTATTGGAAATCCTTTGTATGTGATGGATCACTTTTTAACTTGCTGTTTTCAGAATTTTCTCTTTATCTTTGGCATTTAACATTCTGTTAAATATGTGTTTCAGCATAGGCCTATTAAGATTTATTCTGTTCGGCATTCATTGTGTTTATTGGATAAGAATTTTCATGTCTTTCATAAGAGTTGGGAAATTTTCATCTATGATTTCCTCAAATATTCTTTCTTTCCATTTCCCCTCCACTTCTACATCTGGAACACTCATGTTGTATATGTTAGTGTACTTCCTTCTGTCATTCAATTCCTTGAGCTGCTTTTTTTTTTACCCCATTCCTTTATCTGTTCTTCTGTCTTTTCAATTTCAGATGGTCTTGTCTTTTAGCCACTGATCCTTTCTCCTGCCAGTTCAAATATGTTTTTGAATGCCTCTTATGTATTTTTAATCTCATCCATTGTGTCTTTAATTTCCACAAGTTCTGTTATTTTTCTGTTCTAGTTTTCAAATTCTTTTTATGCTCACCCATCATCTTCATAATATCTTTTATTTCTTTAGCCATATTTTCCTTCAACTTCTCGAATTGACTTAGGGGATTTGTTTGAACAGTATTGATTAGTTTTATGAAATCTTGTGTCTCATTTGACATTTTTATTTGTTCCTTTGACTGGGCCATATCTTCCAGTTTCTTAGTATGACTTGTAATTATTTGTTTGCTCTCTAGGCATCTGATTATGATGGTGGGTTTCATTGTTGATTGGCTTTGTGTTACGGCTCTTCTTTAACTGTTGGTTTAACTTTTTCTAGATTTTAAATTGCTCATGTTTAGCTGATCAAAATAGGGCCAGGGACCCATTAATTTAGTATAGACCAGTTTCAAATGGCTTTCAAGAGAGGGAGAATAAATACACCCAAAAGCCTCTTTTTTTTTTTTTCCATTTTAATTCTTTGGGGTACACTTTCTTTTTCTTCCAGCATATGGTACTCTTTGGCAAAAATTTCCCACAGCCCTAGGAGAGAGTGCTTTACTCCTTCTGGGCTGGTTAGAGTGGAGATTAAGAGCCAGAGCTTATAATTCAAACTCACCAATCAGAAGCAATGATCTCCCCTAGACATGCCCTACATTTCATCAGGGAGAGAAAATCTCTACTTTCTTCTGTAGAAGAAATCAGCAGCAGCCATTCCTTGTCTAATATTGAGGGTATTTCCTTGAGGGTGGGGAATGGGTGCTGTCCCCAGCTGTGGATGTAATTCATTCACAACTTTTGCTTTGGTTTCTCTGTTTTCCCATCCTGCTCCCTTCTGGATAGTGGACAGCACTCCCCTGGTCTGCAAACCTCTAGAACTTTTTTGGGAAGTTTCTTCCTTTCCTCTTGCTGTTTTTAGAAGAGAGGTGAGCCCTGCCTATCTCTCTTGCCAGCATCTTCTTGGAAGTAATAAGGCAATTTTAATTCATCTGTTCTCTGTCATGACCTAGGCAGAAGAAATCCAAACCATCTGGGTTTCCCATACAACATAACATTGATATTTTTCATTGATGTTATTTTGCTGTTATTTTGCTGACTACTAAGTAGTGGCTAGTATGTTGAAGGTAATGGTAAGACACATGCCCTCCAGATAATGGAATTTAAACCCTGCAAATATTAAGGAACCTGCCACTTCAGTTACATTTAAGTCTTCTATGCTCTGTGGAGTCCTGGAATATCCCAACCATAGCAAAACAAAACAAAACAAAAAAACACAAAAAAACAGAAATTTTGCTGCATTTTTGCCTTGCATATTCTATCACAAAGAGAGTCACAAAACTTTACAGGCATCTTGGGTTTGGGAAGCAAACTTTTTCATTCTCAGAAATACTGCTATCAGGCATACATTGGATACCAAGGAAATCTGTTTTACAAAAGGGCTTTGCAGTAGGCAGCTCTGCAGCCCTGCAATTGGGCCATATAAACTAGCTAGCTTTATTCTTTTGGGGTTTTCAGTGATGGGAAAACATTCAGTGGAGTTCATGAGAATCTATCCATCAGGCTCCAATTAAGAAATGGTTTTTTCAATGTTTTGGGGCTCTGATAGATTTAAAAGGTTTGACCATCAGACACCAATTGAGCACATTATTTGAATTGTCCATTAAGAACTAGGATTAACAGACCTCCAATTCATAAGTCATATGGGACCTGTGGAGGGAAATAGCCCATTCAGTTTCTATCCCAATGAAACAGAGAGTATCAGTATATTCCATAAGTGGAATCTGTCCTTTATTGATCCCTGCTATTCATTCATCCTTACCCCCAAAATGCTGATGAGCTTTGCTTCAGAGAGAAACGTCATATCCTTTGCAGGATGCATGGCTCAGTTATTTTTATTCTGTTTCTTTGTCAACTCTGAGTGCTATGTACTGACAGCTATGGCTTATGATCGCTATGTCTCCATCTGAAAGCCCCTGCTGTACACTGTCACCATGTCCCCTCAGGGGTGTTCTCTGCTGATGTCTGCTTCATATGTGATGAGGTTTCCTGGTGTGATGGCTCACACAGAGTGTATGATCAGGCTGACATTTTGTGATTCCAACGTCATCAACCACTACATGTGTGACATCTTCCCTCTGCTCCATATTTCCTGCAGCAGCACGTATACCAAGGAGCTTGTGGCTTCCATTATTGTGGGCACAGTTGTCATAGTATCTAGCCTCATTATCTGTATCTCTTATGCTTTGATTCTTTTCAACATCCTTCATATGCCATCTGCTAAATGTTGCTCCAAAGCCTTCAATATCTGTAGCTCCCACTTAATAACTGTTGGCCTTTTCTATGGATTTCGGCTGCTCATTCATGTCAAGCCATCATCCGCTTGCTCTTTGGGGCAGGGAAAATATTTCTTTCTCGGTGTTTTATACCAATATGGTGCCCATGCTGAATCCCCTCATCTATAGCCTCAGAAACAAGGATGTCAAACTGGCTCTGAAGAAAATCCTGAAGAGGATAAACTGAGTAGGACAATAGTCTCTCTTAGTCCCTGGCTTCATTGCTGTGTTTATCTTCTCTTCTTGAGGCACCTCATCCTCTCCTCTTCTTGCTATTTTTTCCTTCCCTCCATTTTTGTTTCTAATAAATTCTTGGAAGAATTTTTATTACAATATCTTTTCTTTCGATTTACAATGTAAACACAAGCTATTATTTGGCTTCATTTTTATTCTCAGTCTTAAGGTGGTCCCAACCTGATATTTATTTTGTTACCTAATGGAGACAATGGGCTAATTTCTTTCCTGTCAAGAGATAACACTACCTACTAGTTTTCTTGTTTTGTGAGCTGTGCAGTGGAATATTGTCAAACTGGTTCATTTTTCCCTTGCTTTCTCTGAAACAATTACAGAGTGCCCTTTCCTATGTAATTACTTGCAACTGTGCTAATCAAGAGGGGTGACAAAAATTGTGGCCATAGTAAAGTTGTAAATATTTCCAGAAATTTTTAAGGTTTTTGTAGTAATGGTTATTACTCTGTATTTTTGGCCACAATCTGAAATGGAACTGAATAACATATTGCATTAGGGTTCTTTTCTTTTTTTCTTGGGTGTGTGCAAGTACCAAAAAGAATCCCCACTATGTCAAACATCCTCAAACTCCATTAATGTTGAAGAATTTAGGCAGCTCTTGTTATTGTAAATCTAATTTAAATGGTCACTGATTGTCTATGTAACTGTGGAAGAGATTTTATTTTCCACATTACGTTGTCCTTGTTCTCCAAAATAATCTGTGGTTCATAGAGATTGTGGGTAAAAATTACATAATGACATCCTTGTCTATAGAATACAGTGTCACAGGTAAAGTCAAAGTTCTTTGTTTCAAAGTTGTGTAACAAGGGTTCCTCTTTGCAAAGGAAGCTCACTTTATTCCTTAAAAAATACGGGAAAACTTTTCATATGGCAGTGTATTCTTTCAATGTGTAATTGATTTCTTCATTTTGTTTCTTGCAAGAAAATTTTAATCTTTGGCCTGCACTGTGTGCCATAAACCCTATTAAAAATCAGGTCTCTATATTTTATTAAATAGATGAGGAAAAGTTTATGGGACTTGTTCAGGACTGCACAGCTAATGTTTCAGGGCTCAGTTTTTGAAATTAATATTCATCCCAGGGAGGAATGGTAAGAAAAAAATTTGTGAAAGAAGAGAGAAATTCTGGAGAGTTGTTTCAGAATGAGCTTGAGTATGGGGGTTGTCATGGGAATGATACCCTCAGCCAAGATGCTTGTTTAGGACAGAGAAGATTGACAAGGTCATGATGCCTAACTCAAAATAGCCACATAATATCAGAGAGGTTTGATTTCAGAGTGGGACAAACAGGGTTGGCTACAAAAAAAGAAATGATCACAATTGTTCTTATAACTGTGATCATTTCCTGTAATGGTGAGTCTGAGGATTTGGGAATCAGCTTCCCAGCATGGTACAATATACAGAATACTACTACTTTCAAAATCCTATTAGATATGATGTTATCATTGTATTTTCAGGAACAGAATAAAATAACCACTATTCATAATAAAAGCAAAAGAAAACCAGGCTCTGTATAATCTTGTTTGTGTGTTACACAGAATATAATCTCACTGAATGTAGTCACAAATAAGTTTAAGGAGAGATGTTCCACAGAGGAC
>JAQZBX010085869.1:0-13052 GCA_029593785.1 Cabassous unicinctus
GCCAAGTTAGGTCCAGGTCTGTGCGGAATATGATTCCTTTTAGGGTCTGAATCAGGATCCTTCCTTGGAGCAACACTGGCTCCCCAATCCCCTCAACTCTAGGGGCATCTCTAACCCTAACCAGTCTTGCCCAGACCCTCTCCCAGACTGAGGTCGATGCAGACTGAAGCTCAGGGCAAGGCAGTAGGTGCCTGCTTTTGGGAGAGCCACCCCTGGGCCTGCAGAGATGCTCCAACTACCTAATTAAGAGCAGGTGGTCCAGACCCAGCCGCCCCACCATCATGTTGGACCCTGCAGCCCAAACCATGGAGCCAAGAAGACATAGCTGGTCCTTGCCTGCAGGAGACCAGCCTCCTTTGTAAGCCAGAGCTGAACAGTGAGTAGCACTGCCTCACTTTTTGCTATAGATATCTCTCTAAAAAGTGACCCTAAACATACACATTTGTGTAAAGTGATCCTCTTGTGCCTGTGTGTAGAGAGTTGGCTATTTAAAGGAGTATTACTAACAACATTTATAAAAAGTCTTTTTATAATACAATTACTTGGCATTTTATCGATTTTTCCATGTCTGTATTTTTATGCATTAGCATGATGCAAACTCCATTCAACATTTCAAACAATTTCCTGAGTATCTGGTTTGTGTTAGTCATTTGTAAGCCATCTGGGCTCTTAAGACAAGGAGGACGGCCTCCTAAAGTGGGAGGTAATTCTGAAGGGTAAGGAAGGACTCCCCTGAAATCCAGGTCTGATAAAGCTGATGGCTAAAGCACAAGTCATCTCTTGGCCTCCATGTGTTAGTCTCCAAATGTCATTGGTTTCTTTTGCTAGAAACCAAAACATCTCAGTTTTCATGTGTTCTTTGTCCTGGGGGACCTGGGTAGTGAGGCAGGAGGGGCGGGTGAAGGAGGGTGGGTTATAGGAGCAAGCACTCATCTGATTGAGGGACATAATTTTCATTTTTTCCATTGCAACAGTTGGGCTGATGGGCGAGCCCAGGATTTGAAAGCCTGCTTTTGGAAGAGGAGGCGGGTGTGCATGTGGGAGGGGCGAGTAAAAATAGCACATTTACCCAGCATTTTTAGTTACTCTCTTGAATTCAGCATGGGACCCAGAGGAAACAGACTATATTATTGGTAACAGAAGACAAAACTAAGCCTCTTTGGCTTCTGGCCAAGAAAAGATCTCAAAGGCAGTATTACCTATAGATCTGTCTGCTTAGACACAACCAAAGTCAGACATCACCTCGACGCATGGCAGACACAAAGAACCAGCAAAAGGGTCTCAAAGTGGATAGGTCAGTTGCAGACAGGAGGGGAAAGGCCCTGGCTGAGGGTTACCTGCTGAGTTGCTGCCTTCTGCAGTGAGAGCTCAGACAGGTTTCCTGGGGCTATGAAGAGAGGGCAGAGATTTCCCTTGTGTGAGCAAATGCCTCTTAGCCCCAGGGTCCTGTGGCCTGGTGCAAACTCCTCGAAGTCCTAGAGTCTGTGCCAAATGTTGACTGGGGTAAGGATTCCACTGGGGTTAAATTCTTCCTCTGGGCTGGTCCTACGTTCTCTCAGAACAGCGTCTCCTCTGGCAATACTACACTTGTCCAAGCAAAAAACTTGGAAAGTTTTGCTTTGGTCACAGGAGGCACTAGTGTGTTCTCTGACAGGTGCACTAATAGGTCAGTTTGGGTCATCCAAAAAACAGAGACCAAAGATGGAATTAGACATTGTTTTGGTTTGCCAAAGGGCTGGCAATGCAAACTACCAGAAGTGGGTTGGCTTTTGTTTTTTGTTTATTTTTTGTTTATTATGTCTTTTGAGTTGGCTTTTATAAAGGGGATTATTTGGGGTAAAAGTTTACCATTCCAAGGCCGTGAAAAGTCCAAACTGAGGCACCATCAGAGATGCTTTCTCACCAAAGTCAGTTACTGTTGATTCTGTTGTCCAGGAACATGGCAAAGCAAGATGGCCGCCAATCTCTGCTGAGCTCTCTGCCTTTCTGCAGCTGTAGGCAAACCTGGCATAGGGCTTGTCTCTTACCGGGCCTTCTCTCCCGCCCCCCGCCCCGCTCCTCAGCTCTTTGAGCCTCTCAGGGACTTCCCTCTTTGTAGCTCAGCTGTGGAAGAAACCTCTCTCACATGGCAGCATCAAACATGGTGGCTCTCTTTTCCTGTGTCTGTGTGTCTGTTTATATTAGACCCAGCAAGGGAGCAGAGGGTCAACTTCAGTTATGCCTCACTGATGTAGTTCAATCAAAAGCCCTAAAGCAATCTTATCAAGTAATCTAATCAAAGTTCCCTCAACTGAATTTAATGCAATCAAAGGGTACCACACCCAGAGGATAGATTAGTTTACAAACATAATCTTTCTCTTTATGGGATTCAAAAAAATAATCTCAAACTGCCACAGACATACAAGAGATTTATGGAGGGAAAGACAAAGGGGAGGGAGCAGGAATAGATGGGGAGAGCCTCAGGCCAGGATGGAAGTTGTCAGCTGTTAAAGAAGAGAGGGAAAGAAGGAGGATGATAGGAAGAGTCTCAGCCACAGGGCATTTCTGACAAAGTCTGGGCCTGGCTGAGGCAGAGAGGAGTTCCAGAGCAAGGATTGTCCATTGGGCAGGAGTCACCTGGCTCTAGGACTCCTCCTGTGCTGGGTCATGGCTGGGAGGGAATCCAGAAGTTGTGGCAGCTGGAGGCTGTCAGTCAGCTAGCTCCTCCCAGCAGGGCCTCGTGAAAGAAGATCTGAGCATGAGCTCCTCTAGTTGTCATAGGTAGCTTGCTGGTTTGCTCTTTTATTTATTCATCATATACCTATTGAGTTCCACTATGGCCAGAATATGAGCTGGTCACTGGGAATACAAATAACCATAGCTAATACACAGCACTCACAATGTGCTGGATGCTGTTCTAAATGCTTTACAATATATTGCATCCTTGATCCTTAACAACAACTGTATGAGGTAGATGCAATTATCACGTCTATTGTTCACGGGAGAAACTGAGAGACAGAAAGGTTATGTAACTGCTTAAAGTCACATAAATAAGTTACCCCAAGCAGTCTTATTCTAAAACCCATGCTAGTAACTACCGTATTTCATCTAATCTAAGGTGCCATTGGTTGTAAGATGGATTGGTATTTTCTAGACCACTAAAAAAGAAAAGAACACTATCATTTAATTTCAGCATGCCATTATTGGTAAGCTGCATCTTCACTTTCAGAGATGTTAAAATGAATAAATGTGAGTCTTAGAATCGATGATTATTACACAAAGGCATTGTCCTGCTCTCAAGGACCTTCAATTGAGTAAGGGGCGGCAGACCTAAACAGTTGTCAGGCAACGGGGTAAGTATCAAGTATCACCGAAGTGTTGCCTACAAATCTTACAAATCGCTGCAGTGCAGAGAGGAGGGGATCATCATTTTTGCCTGGGGTCCCTCTGGGAACCTCTCCTAGAGGAAGTGGCACTTGGCTAAACCTTAGGGTTTCTCCAAATAGCCAAGGGAAGGGTGAAACTGGGAATTTTTAAGTATTCTGAGGGGCTGTGGATGCTAACACTAATGCTAATAGTAATCCTAACAATAGATAATAATTGCTCATAATTTATTGAGTGATCAACATGTGGTAGGCCCTGTGTTAAGGGCTTTTCATGCATCATCCCATTTAATTCTGACAGAAACCGTATGAGAAAGTACTCTTATTAGAACCATTTTACAGGAAAGGAGCCTGAGGCTCACAAGGTTAACTGATTTAGCCAATGGTGCACAGCTAGTGGATGATGGATCCAGGGTAAGTATCTCTAGCAGCCTGGCTCCAAAGTCTCAGACCCCACCCAGTCTGCGAGCCTGCTTCTCAGAGTGTCACGATGGGATGTACTCCTCCAAATCCTCATCCCTGAGCTCTCCATTTTCTGGGGGAAGCCTGAGCAAGGGGTGGAATCATCAAACACAGGGAGTGAGGAGAGGCCTTGGGGAGCCCTGACTCATACCAAAGTCAGGTGGAGGATGACTGATGTGCAGGGAGCTTCTGAAGTGTTGGTGCAGGACTGGGACCTCGCAGT
Source organism: Cabassous unicinctus (assembly GCA_029593785.1). Lineage (NCBI taxonomy): Eukaryota > Metazoa > Chordata > Mammalia > Cingulata > Chlamyphoridae > Cabassous > Cabassous unicinctus. The sequence goes on from JAQZBX010085869.1 coordinate 4,048, forward strand.
CATTTCAACTGTCGAGTGTTTGCTGACTGTTTACTCTGAGCACAAGTCTATGCTAGGCACCAAGGGGACTGCCAAAGGAAATCCTGGGCCTGGCATCAAATGTTTAGTGAGTGAATGTCTTAGTTCCTGTGGCTGCCACAACAAATGACTGCAAACTGGGCAGCTTAAAACTATGGGAATTTATTCTCTGACAGTTCTGGAACTGGAAGTCTGAACTCAAGGTGTCTGAGGTCTCTAGGGAAGAATCCTTCCTTGCCTTCTCCTGGCTTCTGGTGGTTGGTGGCAACTCTCGGTGTCCCTTGTCTTGAAGCTGCAGGACTTTAGTCTCTGCCTCTGTCGCCACATGGCTCTCTTCTCCTTCTTGTGTCTGTCTAACCCTACATCCAAATTTCCCTCTTCTTATAAGGACACCTGTCATGTTGGCTTTGGGATCACCCTAATCCAGTTTGACCTCATCTTAACAAATCACATCTTTAAAACCCTATTTCCAAATAAGGTCACATTCATGGGCCTGGGGGTTAGGACTTGAGCATGCCTTTTGGGGAGGCACAATTCAGCCCATTGCAATGAAATATAATGTTACGTCCCTTCACAGGCTGCCTGATTTGGCCTCTCTCTCCTCATCTCTGACCTCATCTCTTGCTTCCTACCCCTTGCTCACCATGCTTTAGTCACACAGGCTACCTGCCAATTCCTTCCAATTCTATCCCTTTATGCATCATCTGCATGGAAAGTTCTCCCACCCTTAGCCCCTTTCTTGTGGCTGACTTTTTCTCATCCTTTAAGTCTCAGGGTATAGGTTGCCTCCTCAGAGATGTTCTTCTGCTATTTTCCCTCATAGCACCTTGTCAGTTTCCTCTCAGGCACTTTTCAGAATGTGTAATTATGTCCTTCATTAGTTTGCATCTTTATGGGCAGGGACCTTGTTCACTGTTGTCTACCAGCACTGAGCACAGTCGCTGCCATTCTGTAGATGTTCTATATTTGAATGAACAAATAACTTAGCTTAGAATTTAATTAGGGAGTCAAGATAGTCACCTGTGTCACAGAAAATGATTAAGTGTTGAACTGTTCAAAGAATGGAGAGATTGGTGTATGCCGAAATCATCACGGAAACTTGAGGGTGGGAAGAATTCATAGAGTTAGGGATGGGCAGGGAGAAAACACCAGCTGGAGGAGAGTTATGGTAGTTGTGAGGGGGGTGGGCACAAAAACAAACCCTCCAGATTTGAAGCACCTTCATTTCCAACACCTGAAGTCACCTTCTACCCACTGGAACATGAGGCTAAAGCCATGATGGCCAGTTGCATGGCCTTTTCTCCCCAGAGTGTCTTGGGGGGCTCCCTTGGCATTGAGACTGAACTCACAGGGTTCCCTGACCTTCTAATGGGGATGTTTGGGGAAAACTATTATGGATGCTTTTCCCACTTGTACTCTGCATAGACAAAGTGCCTCTTCCATGTAAAGAAAGGCCTCATCCCAATTACAATGTGTTCACTCAGCTATTCCTGTTTTTTTTAGAGCACATCATTTGATTCACTCACTGAAATATGTACTTGCACAACTTTGAATAGCTCCTTGTGTCATGTGCAGACAGAACTTCATAGACATTCATGCATTTCCATACCATATATTTTGAAGACAAATAAAGGTCAAGGCTTCATTACCTTTTTTTACGTATCTTGACTGATGGCTACTGGCATTTATTTATCTTACTTGCCTAAGAAGACCAGAGCCAGAGGTAAATTTTTAGACATGTCTCTGTGGAAGATCAAGTCTTATTACTGTTATATACCCATGTTTTGCTTCCTCACCCCACCCCCATCAAGCACACACTCTAATCTCATCGAGGACAGGAGACTATGCTTTATTACCATTGTAACTACTGCCCGCAAAGAACCTTCCATAGAATAGCTGCTTGGTAAATGCTGAATTAAATTGAAGAATTCCTAGACCTTCTAGAAGTTCAGTTCCCTGTTCTCTTTAGCAGTACAAGTTGCCTCAAATCACCTGAGCCCAAAAGGTGTCATGTTAGCCATGCAAACCAAAATCTGTGTGCTTCTTGACAAAGAATATTAAAGAGGAGAAATCTTGTTTTATCCTTAACTGATTTGTGACTTAATTTGGGAAATCTCTCCTTACCCAAGATTAGACATGATTGAACAAGAATAAAACTAACTAAAAATAATTTTCTGTTATAATGAAACAATTTAAATATCTAAGCAAAACCCTTGGCCTCAAATCCCAACCCTTTAAGAAGCTCTTGCTATTTCAGAGTCTGAAAGGAATATTAACCTCCACATTTTGGCCAAGGACAACGCCATGTGACTGAGCTAGGAATGAAGTTATTTGCGTATGTGTTTTCTGGAAGCCTGCCCTGGTTTTCTCCTTGACATATGCCCAGCTCTTTAATACAGCTGAACATTAGTAATGCTTATTGCCTCTTTATAATTCATGTCTGAAATATAAAGGAAGCATGGAAAGATGCTCAGGGCTGGGGAAAGGAAAAAGAAAAGTAAGGGAGAAAGCATCTGTTGAGGGCAAGTGAGCTCTCACCCTGATAGTGTATGGTGAAACCTACTCTGGCAATGAGAGCCTTATCCAAAGAGTCATCTCAATGATTGGCATGGTATTTGCTCCCTGAACTAAGGTACACTGAATTTAACTAAGAATCATTTCTTCTAATTCATACCTTACTCACTTAATCCACAAATCACTGTTTATAACATTTTTACCACTAATAAGTAGGCAGAACCCAGTGGTAACAATCACTGAAGTCTTTTTCCTACAGTTTCCTTTCCATTAATCTTCCTGTTGAGCAGACCCTTGTCAGGCCTCCAGATGGAATGCTGGATGTTCCCCAACTCCAGGCTCAGGGACTCTTTCACCAAATGATTCGTAAGTATAATAAATGTTTATGATAATAGTTGCCCACCTTGGACCATTCTTGTCTCTGTCTGATATTTCACCAGGATCACAGGATCACAGCCTGATCCTAAGATAAGTGGAAAACATTTTAAGGAAATGAAAGGTATGGAAACACCTCCCTATGAGGCCAGATCTGAGGACCTATGGAGAGATTTGGTAATGTCTTCCCAGCAGCTGGGAACAGTCACTTGGAGAGAGCTGTAGAATTCATAAACCATGTTAAGAGTTTTGGTGCCCTGGAAAAGCTCTGAAATGTTCCAACCATTAAATTACCCAACTCAAATCACTTTCAGATGAGCAAATACAGGATAAACATTAGCAACTTTTAAAAACTCCATCATGTGTTATAAAAGCAAAATCAAAAACAATAAAGCTGAATGGTCTGTTCTTACCCCATCTGCTTATGGAGGTGGTTTCCAATTTAGTATGAGGAGAGTGGAGTCCAGAGAAATCTCCAGTATGTCTCACCTCTGAGCCAATAATGTGAATAGAGAAACCTTGGACCATTGATTCAAAGGAGTTTAATCCTTAAATGTTTCTGCCAATTATAGTGGTAAATGTCAGGCACTTAATACATGATAGATGCTCGGTAAGTGTTCAATTCATTAATACATGAATAAATGACATCTCATAAAGAGAATAAGATGAAGAATAAAGTACTTTGAAAATGCTACTCTCAAGGTTTGGCAGAGTAAGATGGCCCTATGAAAGAAAATAAAAAATTGCGGCCAGAAAAGTAGGACAAAAACTTGTAGACTGCAGTGTTAGAAAAGCTAAGGAAGAAAATTATAAGAGAGAATGAGTGGTTGGCAAGGTCAACCACAGCAGAGTGACCTAGGAAAGAGGACTGATGAGGTTCAAGTGGATGTGACAACAAAGTAGTAATCTGAGGTGATAATTGCAATCTGTATACAAGACAAATTCAGTAGACAGCCTCTAAGATTGCCTCCAGCTTCTGGCATTCATGCTTTTGTGTAATCCCCTGCATAAGTGTGGGCTAGACTTAGTGACCCAATTTTAGTGAACAGAATCTAGGAGAAGTGATGTGATGTCATCTATGATATTTGGTAACAAAAAAGACAGTGGCTTCCATCTTGGGCGGCCTTCTCTTGCTCTCTTCCTCTCTCATTCGCTTGCTCTGGGGGAAGATAATTGTCATGTTGTGAACTGATGTATGGAAAGGCCCACATGGCAAATAAATGATGTTTTGGCCAACAGCTAGCGATGACTTGAGACCTGCCACAGCCATGTGTATCCAAGTACATTCCTCTAATCATTTTCTGTGTTAAGAATATGCACTAGTAGACATGGATTCCTTCCATTTATCTCACAAAGACTTGCTCTGTTATTGCTAAAGAGCATGATGTTACCATTCTCTCACTAACAGCAATGCTCCGTGATCCTTTGGATTTAAGGATGGACACAGAGGACATCCTTACCTAAATGTGCTGAGAAGATGGCTGTCTTCTCACACTCAGTGTACCCTTTAGCCTTTTAATTCATGGATGTGCTTACTGCTTCAAGATCTATTTAGAAAATTCCAATCCAATTTGACTAAAGAGACAAAATAAGTAACTAAAGACCAAAACAACATGTTCCTGAAATTATGATCTTTTAAAATGGGATTTGTTTTAAACTTATTTTCTCTTTTAAAAAGACACCTGAAGAAAAACATTTTAACAGAATTGACTTAACACAGCCATTTGGGTATGGTTATTGTAATCTGAGGAATATTTTGATGCAGCTGTTTTGATGCTTCCTCAAAATAAAATGTGACCAACATATTGCTAGCTCTCTCCTCCCTGATCCTGGACCACTCTGATACTAATTTCTCAGTAGGATTTGATGATAGGGTAAAATTTAGGGATAAGGTTAGGGTACCAGTTTTGTATATTATTATAGAGTAATTTTTAAAATGGAAAATTTTACTTGGATTTTTTTTGACATCATGATAATCCGATTATCAATATGGCCATTCCAAAATGTCAAGTACTTGGAAGTATACTGTGTTTGCTAATATCTCTTTGCTTTGGGGACTTCATAGGATCCTTACTCAAAACGAGAAGTCTCCACTAACATAACTCCACGTGAAGGTGGTTTTCCACCTTTGAATGTACATGGACCACAGTTGTATAATCTATGTGCTTTCCAATAGGCTCCCCAGGATGTATTATAATATAGTGGTTAAGAGTACAAGATCTACTGTTAGAATACCATCTACCAGCTCTATTACATAGGGCAAAATAATATTTAATATCTTTGAGCCTGAGTTTTTCTTTTGTAAAATGGATCTAATAATAGTATTTGTGTAGATTAAATGAAATAATGTAAATGAAGCCCTTAGCAGACTTCCTGATTCAATATTATATATTATTAATATTGTTATCAGAAATGGTTATTTAAATTAGACCTAAGAAGGTAATTGCATTAGTAACATAATGGTGATAAAATATAATAAGAATAATGCTGAAGTTATTAATATCAGTGATTCCCAAAACATGACTGCCCGTCAAAAATCATGTGGGAAAATTTCTTCTTGTGATGATGGAGTAAGGAAGTCTGGACTTAATTTCCTTCTGTAAACAAGAAAACTGGACAAAATATATGAAACAATTGTTTTCAGACATTGGACTACAGGCAGCACATGACTGTGATCCCAGAGACAAGGGAAACAGACAACATGAGTCCTGTGAATGACCCAGATTTCTGCCCAAAGGCAATTTATAAACCACAAACATGAAGAGAGGGAACCCAAGGAGAGTGCAGCAGACTTGCTGAGTTGGAGAGATGGAGAAAAGAGATTGAGGAGACTGAGGTGGCTGAAATTGTGGGATAGATTTACAGAAAGGAGGGAGTAATGCAGGAAAAGAACAACAACAATTTGCATTTTAAGTATTTGCAGAGTACTAGGCTGTGCACAGATAAAATGTGAGATTCCACAATGCTAGGAAAAGAATGAACAGGGAGTTATAAGCTGAACAATTCCCAGATCTCATACATGGAGAAAAATTTGAGCGCTGATGGATCAGACTGATGAGCCCTTGTTGATCAGACAGGACATTCAGTGGAGAACCCAGAGGAGTACATCGTAGTAGTGGGGCTGGACCATCCTTGAAGTGAAGAATACTCTAAACCCACCCCAGCAAAGCTTAAAAACTTGCTTCAAAGACATAGCCCAACACTCTTTAAAGGAATATCATAAAACCCAGACACTCAACAAGGTAACATTCACAATGTCCAACATCCAATAAAAAATTATTAAACATCCTAAGGAAGGAGAAAAATTTATGTATATGCAGGAATATGTATACAAGAAAAGACAGACAAAGGAATTAGAAAACAATGAGATTAAAATCTCTATTATAACTATATTCAAGTATTTAAAGGAAAATATATAGTGAGGAGAGCAATGAAAGATATAAATAACACATGAAAAGTACAGAGTTTAGAGATGAAATGGAAAGTTTAGGGATGAAAGTCACAATATCTGAAATAAAAATGTCACTGGATGGTATTAACAGCAAATTAACTCACAGAGGGAAAAGATTTGTGAATTTGGAGACATGGTGATAGAATTTATCCAAACTGAAGCACAGAGAAAAAAGACTAAAAAAGGAACAGAGCTTCAATTACCCATGACAATATCTAGCAATCTAATATTCATGTGATTGAAGTCCTACAAAAAGCAGTAAAGGAGAGAGAAAATAATTGAACAAAGAATAGCTGTAAATTTTCTGAAATTGATGAACATTATAAACCTTCCCTCCTTCCACACACAAAAGATATTAAGGTGCACTGTGATCAAATTCCTGAAACTATGGTTAAGATAAAATTTAAAAGCAGCCAAAGGAAAAAAAAAAAAAAGACACAATAAATACAGAAGAACAAAGATAAGAATTAATGCAGACTTCTCATCAGAAACTAATATTGGCCAGAAGACAAAGGAATGGCATCTTTAAAGTGCTGAAATAAAACTTATCCATTGAGAATTCTACATGCAGCAAAAATATTCTTTAAAAATAAAGATAAAATGCAACTTCATAGACAAACAAAAGCTGGGGAACTCACCACCAAAAGACCTGCTCTATAAGAAATGTTAAAGAATGTCCTTCAGGCAAAAGAAAAATTGAAACTGGATGGAAATTTGGACACACACAAAAGAATAAGGAACACTGGATATGGTAAATACATGAGTAATTTAAAGATACATTTATAGATAATGTATAGATACATTTAAATTTTTGTGAAAGATATTTATTTAAAGTGAAAATAATAACTATGAATTGTGTAGAAGTAAAATGTATGACAAAACAGTACAAAAGATGGGAGATGGGAAATGGAGGTATAGTGTTGAGAGGATCTTACATTATGCATGAAATGGTACAATATTATTTGAAGGCAACCTGCAAGTTGAAAATGCATATTGTAAACCCTAGATCAAGCTTTTAAAAAATGCAACAAACTGGTACAGCTAATAAGCCAATAGTGAAGATAAAATGGAATATTAAAAAATACACACTCTGAAAAATGAATAGCGTCGTAGATTTAAGCCTTACCACATGATAATTAAACTAAAATAAATTGTCTAAACAGTACAATTTAAAAGATTGTCAGAGTGGATTGAAATAAGACCCAAATATGTGCTGCCTACAAAAAAAAAAAAAAAGCCACTTTTAAGATAAAAGTGATCAAAGTAAAAGGATTGATAATTATATATCATGGAAACAGTAAGTATGAGAAAGCTGGAGTGGCTACATTAATATCAGACAAAGAGCTGAGAGAGGGAACAAGGCAGCATCTTCAGAACGCCTTTGCCACTGGAAGGAAAGATGGTATAGCAATACAGGAAGTCCTCACATATCAGCCTGTTGAAATCAAGGCTATGATTCTCTATGTAGCATAATAAACTTCATTAAGCACCACTTTTAGCATCAGTATGAAGAGTGCTGAATTTTTTTAGAGACATAGACACTGAGACAAAGCCAACTCCTAAGAAGACAGAAGTCATTAAGCACATCCAATTTTTGTCCAACAGAAGCCTGAGGCAACATATCACATGGTAATATATCACCTCTGTGAATCACTTTGCAAATATCACAACCCATGTTTCTTTTCACATGATGAACTACCAGGACTCCCCAGAAGAACTACCTGTTCAGCAGAAACAAGTGGTCAAGATTCCGTGAAGAATTTTGCCCATAAATGGCCATGCTCTATCCAGCTGGAAAAAGGAGGGAGCTTACCAAATTTCACAGGACAGCTAATGCCCACACAAAGCCACACAAACCAGTAGGGCATGTGTGTAAATGCAGCAAGGTTGACGGGGAGGGAGCACTAAGATTGGAAGCCACACAACTATGTTGCCTTCCCTCTCTTTCGTGAAGCATGGAGCTCTAGGTCAGCATTCTAACTGGTTTATATACAAAAAGAAGGGCATGGCATCACCCAGTTCAACCACTTATTAGCTGGCTGGGTTGACATTGGGGGGATAACTCAAACACGCTGCGCCTCAATTTCCTATTGTGTAAAATAATGGTAGCCTTTCCCTAATAATGACAATAATAATAAACATTTATTGAGAGCCTACGGCACACAATGCAAAGTTTTAAACACCTTAAATGTGTTAAATGTATTTAATGTTCACAACAATTTGAATGGCAGAGACTCTATTGTTATTACTGATTGCATTTTACGATGAAAAAATTGAAGAGCACAAGAACCTGGCCTGAGGTTACAGCTGACAAGTGACAGAGATGAGATAGAGGGCTGCTGTCAGGAAGCAATGAGATAATATATGCAGAGCCCTGCCTGGCACTTAGTGTGTGCCATAATAAAGGCCAGTTATTATTATTTCTAGGTCATCTTCTGTCTGTGATGCTGTCACCTGAGCAACCATTACAGAAATCTATTGGCGGGAAGCGGGTGTGGCTCAATGGATAGAGCCCCCGTTTACCATATGGGAGGCCCGGGTTCGTGTCCTGAGGCCTCCCTGTGAGGGCACACCGGCTTGAGTGGTGTGGTGGGTTGATGCAGCAACCTCACAGCAGGAAGCGGGTGTGGCGCAATGGATAGAGGCC